>JZSA01001731.1:0-40681 GCA_000956155.1 Cotesia vestalis | reverse complement strand
TATAAAAAAAAAAAAAAAAAAAAAAAAAAAAAAACGTATAAGTAGGGGAGTAAAAAGTAACGGGTGAAAAAAAGTGTAAAGATGCGTCTCAAGTGCTTTAATAAAAAAGGGTTGATAAAGTGGCTCCTGAAAAAAGTCTTTGTACGGTTTTTTTCGCTTACAAGATTATGATAGTACATAGTTCAGATTACGATGATAATGACAATTATGCTACTGATGAGGAAGATAGCAACAGGCGTTAAAAATTTATGTTATATTTACAAAAAATTTTTTATCGATTTTTTCAGGTTATTAAACCGGTGTCTTATCCGCATGGCTCCTATCAGCAGCATAGGTACACAACGCTGCTGGCAATATTACCAGACGCCTGAATATACCTCATCAATTTCCGTTATAAAAGATTCGATGAATTTTCAAACGGGTTTTTTTCGCTCAAGGACACAAAACGATGACAAGACAGGAAGTAAAAGACTCAGGATGGGATAAAATAAAATAGAAATATAACAAGGTGTTGAAGTTGAAGGGAAGAATTGAAGGAAGATAAGAAAAACTTCTGCACATTTCAAAATCAATATTACCTATTTCCATTTACATTCTTTATGCTTTTCATCTACTTCCTTCCGGACATTTCGTCAATACATAGTTTATTAAATCTTTAAGATAATTTTTTTTTATTCGCAATATAAATTATTGGTCATTTTTTTGGGCACTTAATTCAATAATTTTAAGTCTCAAAATGTGCCATTTTTTTTTTTTTTGTAGAAATATTAAATTTTTTTTTGTGGAAAGAAGGTTTCGGAAATTGATTGATTTAGAAAAATATTTTTTCAAACCTTTTATCCTCTTATTTTTTAGTCAGAATCCCACTTTATGACATTTGTAACGCGATTTGATAAAAAAAATATGTTTTAAAAAAATTGAAAGATTTATACAAATGTTTCGATAGATAAAAATGGAAAAAATATAAAAAATTTTATCGATAATGTGCCAGACTCTCTTGTCATCTATCTCAATTGTTCCTTTGGGAAAATAAACTATTTGTATTGCAAAAATCGTGATGCTAAAATAATATGATTTCTGATAGAGAAATTCTACCAGTAATGCTCAAAAAGACTTTGCTCTTTTTTATTGGAAATATTTCACTGCTACTTTTTAGGTTTGCATTGTATTAAAAATTACACAAAGGAAAAAACGTGTGAAGTAATTTTAAAAATCAGTAAATGTCTTCATAAAAAAAATATACCATTGATAAATAAATAAGATTTTGAAGACTTGGAAAGAAAAGGATATTAGTTTTTTTTTTTTTTTTTCTTTTGAAAAAGATCTATGATATATATTTTTGAAGATAGAAGTAGTTTTTTATTTTTGGTGACAATCGAGTAAATGTAGAAAAAGGTTTTATTGACGCGTAGACTTTCAGAGAGGAAAGAATGTTATCACTTGCTGTCAAACGAAACTGAAGCTACGGAAAACGTTTGGCTCTGCGAGCCACAAACCAATTCACTTACGTTCGCTCACAGAACCTTAAGAAATACGACATGATACCATGAACTTGGATATATATTGTGTAAATTAAATCGACTATTTTAAGGATTTGACTGACGTTAGATAAAAAAAAAAATTGAATTTTAGTGCTGAGAAATTGAAAGAGTAAAAAAGCTACGAGTGTCAGAATAAATAAAATTCCTGAGTTCTGAAATTTATTTAAATTACACATTAATTCCATTTCATCTGGCGTCTTACAAGCTTTGTTTTTATTTTATCCAACATTGAGTGACGAAATAAGAGGATTTTATTCAATGTAAGATTCTTTGCTTTGAGAATTAATGCGATATTTTTTTAATAAAATAAATCCTGGTTTTGTTTTAACATGAAGAAAAAAATTAATTTTACGAACCCACATGAAAAAATTGTTTATTGAAATTATATAAAAAATTAATAAATAATTTATTAAATTATAAAAATGGGTAAAAAATGTATTTTTAATTCCTGATTTCTAGCTAATTTTTGGATATCTTTTTGATTCGTTCTGAGAAATTTATAATAACGATTACCATCATTCATTTTTAATGATTACAATTCCTGACAATCATTAAAATTTTATTCTTTCATGTTATTAGTTAAAATCTTGCAATAATTGCTCAAGATATTGATTATACTATGATATAATAATAATATTTTTTTTATATTTTTTATATATTTCACAAATATCATATATTTAAAAAATATGAAAGATCCCAATAAGTTTAACATTAGCATGAATCTATGTCTTTGAAAATGTAAATAATCAAGGAATGAAATTGTATCTCGTCAACTAATGATATTTTTAAATAATACTGAAGTTAGCAGTTAGCTGTCAATTCAAAAAATTTTTTTAACAAATTAATTATAATAAAAAAATGCTTCTAAAAATTTTCACTTGTAATTTTAATTAATTTTCACATGTAAAACTTATGAATTAATTTTTTTTTTAATAATTTAATTGCTATAAAATTCTAAAAAAATTTTTAATATCCGTCAACTTCAGTGTTATTATTTTTAAAGATATAAGCTCATCTGGATATTACACTCGTCGAGAGCTTTCATTTGAGTGCCCACACAAATTTCTTTTAGAAATTGTATATATTTTACAAATATTGTCGATATATTATAGATATGTATTCTTGATTAATGTATTGATAAATAAATAGAACTAAAAAAGTTTTTCTTTTAATAATTCCGCGCGTTTTATTTATTCCTTCCTCAGAATCTCAGAAGAGTGAAGCGTATGATTACAAATACAAATGACTGTGCCCATACAATTTGACAATTGGAGATTAACATCAATTTTTCAGCGTGTAGAATCGATATTTAATTTCTGAATGCAAAATTACCGTGAATTATACATTTACAAGGTTAGTGGAACATCCATGACTAGTCAGAAAATTTTAAGAGACAAATGCATTGTCTCTTATCACCACCGTATGTCCAGTATGTATATATACGTATATCTAACGCGTCCAGCGACTAAAGTCAAAAGTATTTGAAGAACACGAAAGCAAGACAGGTGAAATGTATATCTCAGACAAAAGTGAAGCGCGATTCTACGTTGGTATAACTAAGAAAATAAATGAAAAAAAAAAAAGAACTGTCGATCCAAGTGAGAAAAAGGAATAAAGCTTTTCGTAAAAGTCAAAAGAGAAGAGCTAGACTCAAAGAAAATAAAATACCGGGTACAAATGGGGTAAAAAATATATGTGGGTTAAAAGGTGTGAAGGTTCGCGTGTATGCTTTAACGATAGTGTCGGGTATAAGCTATACGCTATATTGTTGTACACGGTGAATAGAAGGTAGAATAGAAGGAGGGTTAAAGTTCGTGGAAAAGAGAAAAGTAGTAGAAACAGATGAGCCAAGTTCCCAGTCGGGCGAAGGTGTGCCTAGTTCAGGCCACACGTGTTTCGCATTTATGATTTATGTTTATCATGTCAACCTTACCAACAACATTTACAACAACTCATTACGAAAACACACCGCGTATTAGACACGATGCTTTTTGTTGTAAGTCAAGTATATATATATGTGTCAAAAATTTTTTTTTTTTGAACTAAATAAAAGTTTATTTTCTTGGATTAAGACAGTGACTTACTGTAAATCTTTTGGCAGAGGTATCAGTTGCTTAATTTTTTCCCTTATAGCAGACAACATTTCACTTTTGTAATTTTTTTTTGAGAATATAATACTTTTTTAGCTTCAATTAACTTCAGAGTAGAAAAATTTTACACCTCAAGTCAAAATAGTGCTTGTGAAAACTTCATAAACATAAGACAAATTTTTAAAATAAAATTTTCTCTGATTGTAAGTCATATGTAGAGGTGTTTTAAGTAAAAAAATTTTGAGAAAACTAAGTGGATGTATTTTTCATTAATTAATAGAAAAAATGTGACATGATTTTTTTTTTACTCGTGCTCTCAATTCTCACAAATTATTTGTTAGAATTGGCTACATAAAGCCACACGTGGGTGTTTTAGATCATATCAAAAATATCTATTAAAATATATCCTTGCATGATTTGATACGTGCAATTCAGGCCTGATCTGGACATATGTGCCCTACACTGATAAAAAAATTGATTTGACTTAAGAGCCAAACTCTTGAACCAAGAATTCCATTTTGAAGAAAATGATTTTCTTGAGTCAAGAGAATAAATTCTTGAATCAAGAAAATTTTCTTAGACCAAGAATGATTTCTTAGCTCAAAAATTTATTCTCTTGACTCAAGAAAATCATTTTCTTCAAAATGAGATTCTTGGTTCAAGAGTTTGACTCGAATGAAGTCAATTTTTTTATCAGTGTACAAAATTTTTCGACCAAATGTAGCATTGAAAATCTCCGACAGAACGCATGATCACTGAATCGTGTCCCTACTAGATAGTTAAGTCCAAATTTTGAATGATTAAATGAAAATAATTTATTTAACACTTTTAAGAAACTTATCTAACATTATTTTTCGGTTTAATCTACTACTATACACTGAAAAAAAAAATTCTTGACTGGAGTGTAAATTTTCTTGGCTCAAGAAAATATCAAGGAAAATTGAAAATTTCTTGAATGAAATCAAAGTTTCTTGAGACAAGATAAATTTCTTGAGCCAAGAAAATTTCTTTTTGCTCCAAAATAATTTTTGTTTTCCTTAAAATTTTCTTGGCGCAAGAAATTTATTTTTTGTGTGTACCAATTTTTGTTTGATAAAACATATTTATTGACATACAATTTTGTATAAGAAGTAAAAAATTGAAATATTCTTTTATTTTCATGTATCAAACTGAAATGTTTCTGAAAAAAATAAAAAATTTACATGGTTCAAGAATTGTTGTATTTGAGGCAAGACAATGAAATTTTTTAAAATTAACTTTTGAGTACGAGATTTTTTTTGAAAGTTTTGTGAATCTAGTTAATTTCATTATTATCATCGTATATTTCTGTTCAACAAAATTCTTTACTGTGACTCCCATAACTTCTCAAAGTTTCAGTAAATCTACTTCATTACTCCCAAATGAATCCTTCGATCAGTGCAATAATCATTATTTACCCAAAAACATTAGTAGCATTAAATTTACAACACTACTAACATCTAGATTACAGTTTGTGTTAGCCGTGACACGTGTACTAGCATAGATGGCACTATAGAAGATTTACCTCTGCAGAAGCATTATTTACTACGCAAACCATTATGTTAAAATGTTCAATAAAATTGAAAAATTTCGTTTTACCCCAAGCACATAATATATTTTTTTAACTTTCCGGTAAGTACGAAAACGTCATAAGTGCAATTTTAATCGCTTAGATATGGAATTAGCAGGAAGTTGCAGGGATGGCCTTCAGAGTCAACCGTTTTCCTAATTTTTTCAACAATAAACTTGAAAATTCCAAACATATAAATAAGTTCGGATTTATTGTAAACTTTTTGAACTTAATTTAAATTTTCTATGGACTCACTATTACCCAATGCGTTAACTAGCCCTTTATTTACAATTATAATGAAATTGTTGTATCATTCAAACTAATTTATAAAAACGAGTAAATTATTTAAGGAGTGAAATAGACGTGATTGAAGATATAATGAAGGAATAAAAGAACAAATGGGCAAAGTATTTTTTTCATTTTGCACTTATACAACGCACCTGAAGCAGGGATTGAACCTGCAAACTCAATTTTCTTAATCTAATATTTTTGTTCAATCTTTGTTTTAACTTCATAACCGTTTAATGAGTCGTTCTTTTAGAAAAAAAAAAAATTAACTTTCAAAGTAAATTAAATCTTTGTACATTTACTTTTTAATGAGTTTCCTCTCAGTTCACTGGGCGCGTGTCAAAATTTTAGTGAAATATTTACTCTGAATTTAATCTTCTAAATCGACTTTGGCTACTTTTTTAAAACACTAGCGTCGTGCTGTCAAAACTAACAATTATATAGAAGTAACTAAAGTCAAACTGGCAGACGGTGGATAAATCTTTTCGCATATTTAATTTTACTACGATCACATGATTAAAATGTACTTTTTCAAGATTTCTCGATGATTTGTTACTGCGAAAAACTAGCAGATGGTAACTAACAATTTCTCTTACATTTATTAGAAATTTCTCGATTTTATTCAATTAATTTACGTGATAGATTACATTTGCGCATAAAATGCGAAGAATCCAAAAGCTGTGATGTTATTAAACAAATTGTCAGTAGATAGCAATTTCTATAGCTCTAGACAATTATTAAGTGTGTTGTTGATATGTGGCACTGCATTTTCTTAATAAAAAAAATTTTTTTTCAATTTTTTCATTTTTTTTGTCAATAGAGGAAAAGATATAAACTCTAACAAAATATTTAAATTTTTAAGATTGGTACAGAATTAAAAGAGATCTAGCAGTAACACAAAAAAATATCTCTGAGGAATAAAATATGAGATATTTAAAAAAAAATTCTCGAAGCGAATGAATAGAAGTTTTCTCTAGTATCCAATGAAATAAAATAAAAAAATTCCCTGGGATAGAATAAACTTTTTATTGTGATTTTTTCGAGTAGTTTCTTTTATATTATCGATAACCACGAATAGTCCCGCTACCCTGTGGGTTTAATTTATCTCGGCACGTCGAACGAGTATCCCAGGGCGTGGACAAAGTTAGAAAAACTAGAGCAGTCGAATTTGAAGGCTACCGTTGAAAACCTCAAAAGGGCTGGTGGGATTATTATACATACATCCTCCTCGATGTACATATATGGATGGATGTATGCACGTATGTGCATAAGGGTATAGAGTGTAGAGGTAGGTAGAAATTTGTACTTCGATAGATGGCATTGTCGAGAGGAGTCGGGCAGTGACCAGTGTCCTACCGAGTGCACTTTCGATTCACCACCCTCACTATTTGTCAGCGACAGACGGTGCTCTATTATGCTCGTAAAATATCAACACTCGATATTTCACTGATTTTTTTCTTCGCTAAGCTAAATTCATTTTAAAAAATACCCTTTTGTTATTTGTTAGCTGGTATGTGATATTAGAAAATATTATTTGCTTCGTTAATTGCAACTTATTCTTATTTCTGCACCTTGTTTTCGAAAACTATGACATTAAAGTTAGCTGTCATTTGACAATTTTAAAAATTTTTTTTAACAAATAAATTTCTTTCAAAAAATTATTTTTAAAAAATTGCATTTGTAGTTTTTTTTAAATTTCTAAGTGTCAATTTTTTTTTTTTCATAATTTATTTGTTACAAAAATTCTTAAAATTATCAACTATATGCTAAGTTAATTTTCATTCGAAAACTGTGTTTGTTATGAATTTTATGTTATTTTTTTTTTGTATTTAAAAGGCTGAAAGAAGCGATTTTTCAACTATTTTTTCTGAAAAAACTTATTGATTGATAAATATGAATAAATATACATACATCGAATTTTAAAAAATCTAAAAAAAAAAAAATAGTAATTACGGAAATCATACTACCGGACCGAGCTCAAAACTTGTTAATAGATAGTGGTTTGTGATGAAAAATTTTTTAATAAATTTAATTATGCTCTCATTTTGAAAAAGAAGATTTCAATTTAAAAACTCAAAAATGCATATGTAAACATTTTGATTAATTCTTTGTATTTTTTTGTAAGAAGTATCCGAACAAAAACAGTTTCACTGTAAAAAAATCGCGCCAAATCCACGTTCATAAGACTATTAAGAAAAAAAAAATTTTATTTCTTTACAAAAAGATATATAAAATGAAAAATTAAAAAATCCAAGTAACCGATATGGTTGCATATGATTTTCGGAAATTAAAAAAAATTTTTTTGTAAATTTAAAAATTAAAAGAAACAATTTTGGAACGTATTTAGTGTGCGTGGTTACGAAATATTTTATATTTTAGGAATTTCAAAAAAATAAAATATTTCGTAACCACGCACACTAAATACGTTTCAAAATTGTTTCTTTTAATTTTTAAATTTACAAAAAAATTTTTTTTAATTTCCGAAAATCATATGCAACCATATCGGTTACTTGGATTTTTTAATTTTTCATTTTATATTTTTTTGTAAAGAAATAAAATTTTTTTTTTCTTAATAGTCTTATGAACGTGGACTTGGCGCGATTTTTTTACAGTGAAACTGTTTTTGTTCGGATTTCAGTATTTTTTGTAATTATAATAAAAATTGACAATTTTAATTCAATGCATTCCCGGTGGCAAACTATCCCCTTCAAGCTATAGTTCATGTAAAAGTTATTCTTGCGCCGCCTGGTGTGTGTAATTGCAAGCTGTCAAATATCTTTTTTTCACTGTAGTTTCTCATCTATTGTAAGATTAGCATGCATCCTTATATTATTTAGTCTCTGGCCGTCCGCTTTTTACATAAGAAAAAAGTTAAAATCTAAAAATCTGGGTCGCTATAGTTTGTGCTGATTATTTTTAATAATTTTAAATAGAAATTATAAAGATGATTGATAATAATCAAGTAATACGCGTAATAAAAAGCACGAACTACTATTATAAAATATCATATAAAAAAAAAATCAAATCAAATTTGAAAAAAAATTTGTAACCTCAAAAAACCGTTCTGCTTACGGTATTTACACACTCGGTAGTCTGGCTTGAGAACGGAACTTGGCGCCAGATTCTACCGAATCTGTTGATATAAAAATTATACTTGAACCATTATTAAAGAATTTATGATCTAAAAATCCCAAAAAACGAGCACATGTTAAAAAATTCACTATTTTTTAAACAGGTTATCAAAAAAATCTTCAAATTTCGCCGAGCAGGATTTTTTGATAAGTACAAAAAAATATCCGATAAATTATTTAAGAGATAATCAGTGTGTATAATCTTTTAACCAACTTATAACTTGGTACTGACCTGAGTCTTATTGCCAAGATTTTTCACCCGACAATTGAGGTATGTCGTTTTTCCCAGCAAGGCTGTCACATTTTTAGACGCGGATATGTCAAAGTACGGCCCAGATCTTGACGATGGATCTTCCACAACATTGTGATGGTGAAATGGATCCGAGTTTTTGCTGTTGTGTTGTGCACCGTAGCTCAAGATACCTGATAAAAAAAAGTTCAAATGATTAAACTTAGTGATTACATTTAAAACTAAACTTTCAAAATTTCAATGAACGTAAATGAAAGAACATGTGATCTAAATCTTATAGAGGTAAATCCGTCATCTACAATCTATAAATAGATATCGTATGTATGAAAGTTTTCTTAAACGATTTGAAAGCTTATTGAAATAGTTGCATAGAGATTCATCCCATCTAGCGTCATAAACTTTGCTGAAAAACATTTAAAATGATATTTATTCGTTTTGCTCTGAAAGAGTAAGTAAGTTTGGATACGAAATGTTGGTTCTTCTTTGGATAGCTCCTTATTCAGAAGAAGAATCACTGAAGGCCGGAATATTAAGATAGAAATCGGAAGAAAGTTATGAATGATATTTGATGCGGTCTTTACATATCAATAGTTGAATAAGTTATCAGATCGAGATAAGCCGATCTAACAAATATATAATAGCAGAAGTCTTTGACCACACCTTGAGGACTTTCTTAAACTTAAAGATTGAGTTGCAAAGGATGCTGAATATAGAACTTTACCTATTAATCGTTGGACGTTAGACGCTTGGATATACCGGATGCTCAAAAGTAGATCTATGAGTTTCTGGATAACGCTTGACTTGCTGATGTTTCAAGCAAATCTTTACAAAGTATCTCAACAGAAGATATGTTAAAACTTCTGGGCGCCAGCGCTTTATGAAACAATTTCATCTTTTTTAACTTCTCGCTGTGAAAATCAAAGAGTTTCAAAAAATCAGGAAGTTATTGGTTTCACTCCAGTTTTCAAAAATCTAGTTTTCATTAGATCTCGACGCTTTTAAGCTCTTATGATTGTTCCTACGAGGATTTGACTCTGGCTACATGTATTTGTATGTTTAATTAAACTTCTCATAATTTTTGAATAGCTTGACTATTTGGACGGACTTGATGGCGTTCCGAAAGGATTCACCAAACTTAAATTCTTGATACTATTTCAACCGATTTGAAAAAGATGATTTTAAACCGACTGAAAAATATAATTTCAAAGACTTCTTTTTCGGTTTTTTTTTTTAAATTTCTCAAAATTTATAGCATTGAATTGATTGAAACCAAAAAGGAAAGTTAAATATCGCTGAATCCTATCGAATGGTGACAATATTGTTCAAATCAGTTAAGCTGTTCTAAATTTACAAGTAATTTAGACACACACACACAAATAGACGTATTGTTATCAACTTAGGAACATTCCTGTGGTCAGAATAGCTTCCTAGGGCCTCAAATCGTCGAAATATGAGTGATTTAAAGAAGTTGCTAATTTTGATTCATGTAAGTTTCACTTCAATTGAAGAATTTCCTGCTGAATTGAAGACAATAAAACTTTTGGTAAATGTATTCCTTGTCTAAATTAATTTTTTTCTAGTCCACATATTGTATATTTACCATTCATGTTAAACTTAACAAATAAACTTTTGCTTTCGTTTTGCATATTGATGATTATCATCATTAGTATAAAAATCAATTTTAATCTTTGACTTCGTTTCTCAACATGAATCGACGATGAGAATAGTTATCAATGTTTTATGTAATCATTACACAAGTTAATAAAAGGGGAATCTTAGAGAATGACTTATCAAAACGTTCAGTGAATTCATTAATACTGACATCCAGTATTATTTTATTTCAAGAAATTTTTAACAGTTTTTCGAAAACATAAAAAGTATCATAATTTATCAAATCCACAATACTGATTATCATTTTATTCTTTAATTTTACTAAATTTGTAAATTTTTTAGATGATTCGTTTTTTATTGCTATTCATAATGAGTTTGGTGGCAATCCACAAAGCGAATGCTTGCGGCTGCATGGCTTTATCTCTTGAAAAATTATTTTGTGACTCTGACTTTGGTAATTATAATCTATTTATCTATGAAGACATTTAATCGAATGTTATATGTGAAAAAAAAAATATAAATGAATAAGTTTGAAATAAAATTGACGTAAAATTTTTTACAGTAATTAAAGTAAAGATTGAGGATATTGGGAAAATGGATCAAACTTCGTTTTTAATATATAAAGTAAATATATTAGAAACTTACAAGGTAACTCAAATTTGATTTTATTGATTAATGAAACTTATAATTACGATTGAGTCTATTTTTATTTAATGTGTTCTAATTTTTTTAAGGCTACTGATGAAGCAAAATCTGCCCTTCAAAATAAACTTTTACCAACTTATTCCGTAGCTGGATCGTGTGGACTTAATTTTCAACGGGATGAAGTTGTAGTTGTTGGTGGAAGTATAATAAATGGGCAACCAAGCATCGGTCTTTGCCATTTGCATATACAGAACTCAGGAGAAATAGAAGCTCAGGAGACCAATCTTCGTGAAAATTTTATTAAATCTTGCGTTTCAGCTTAAGACAATGTTATTCATCATTGTATTCTATTTAATTTTAGTGTATTTTAGTGAAAAATGATATTAAAAAAAAAAAATATATAAACAACGAGTGAATCAGTTGATCCTACATCTTCACAGCTTTCCGTGAATTTCAAATACTGTACTTTAAATTTAGCCCATTACGACGTCTTTGAACTGTTCTATTTTTCTTAAACGAAGAAAATATTTTGAATATTTTTATTTATTATTTATGAATTATGAAAATGAAATCGCGATTTTTAAAATTTAGACGAATTTAACATGTCGTCCGGATTGTGGTAGATTGTAATCATCGCGATGCAATGCATTGAGCATTTAAGCATATAGAGTATAGCCACGATATTGTAAAGTGATGAGCGCGATAATTTTTCTCCGTTTACCGCAAGAAATATTACATCAACGTGATTAATATTATTATTCATTAATAAAAATTTACACAGCAAAAAATACTGTGCTTGTGTTTAATACACAGAAAAAAAAATTTTCTTGAATCAAGTATATAATTTTGAAGAACTTCATATTCTTGACTTGAGTAGAAAAATTCTTGATTTAAGGAAATTTTGCTTGATTCAAGAATTTTTCGTCTTAATTTAAGACAATTACCCTCTTCAAAATTATATTCTTGGTTCAAGAATTCTTCTTTTGAATCAAGTTAAATTTTTTTCTGTGTACAGTCTGTATTAAAAAAAATTTTTTTTTTTCAAATAACAAAGTGTTGATGGTATTTAACACAAAAATTGTGTTGATTTTACAAAAAATTTTTGACTGTGTACTACGAACGTTGTATAATGTATATACTCACAAATTATGAATTGGATGTATTTTTAAAGGCCCTAAAAGAGCTTAGGCTCCTAGATCAAATAAAATTATTTATTCGTTAATCTATCTATTAATTGAAATGAGAAGAAAGTTTTGTTATGAAAACAAATACTACAAGTAATGATGTACTTATAAAAATTCTACATGAAAGCTATTTGCATATATGACAAAAGATAGGTTAAGAAAAAAGACGATATAACAGTACATGAACCAAAAAATAGCTAGCGGCTTGAAAATATTGCAATAAGCTCTATGTACTTGTTTTGTGTATCGTATGCAACGCAACATGATCTATGTTATATATACATATATGTAGTACGGCAGATTAGTAGTGAGTTGGTAAGAAATAACTATATAGATGTACATAAATATACCCAGAGGTCGTTGAAAATGGGCTGGCGAGGTTATGGATCGAGCAGTACTCCATTCAGCAAGCTTTTGTCAATAAATATATAAGCTTGAGAAGGGAATCTCATATTTCTTCGTCGCAGAAAACCTACTAGGATTTATTACGAAATTCATTTTATTTTGCCGGTGGAACTAAAGAGGATTAATTTTCACGTTTTCCCTTCTTACTAGAGACCTTTCATTCCTTGTCATCAAGCTGCTTGATTATTAATCCTTTTGTAGAATGGATTCCATTTATGTAATATTCAATTGCAAGAGAATTAAAAAATTGTTTTTTTTTGTAGAAATACTATATTAATTAAAATAAACAGAGAATTACTATGTGAAGCACATATGCGCCCTCTACAGCAACTATTTTTAACTTTGTGAATTAGTTACTGTATCTGCAGTCGGTAAGACAGAAGAAGTTTTATATTCTTCAGTATATTCACGTAAAATTAACCGTCCAATCTTAATTATTTTGATATTTAACTTTTGAAACAAAAATCATGCAAAAATAATTTTTATTTGCTAATTATTCTGTTATTTATTATATTAACTCTCGGTTAAGGTTAATCGAATAGTTTAATACTACGAAAGTGAAGCAATCAAGACCCTCTAGCTGGCTTAGAAAATTATGTCGATTATAAGTTATAAGTTTGTGAAAATCCTTAGCCAAATAAATTAAACTTCATGTGTTAACACGTACTTCGTTTTGAACGGAGGATTAAATATGTATATGTGATATGCATCTATATACGAAGGGTACTCAAGAAGATTTAATTTCCATTAGAAATTGAAACTTTAATTGATTTACACTGTTCAAATACTCGCGTTGATTATTTCGAGCACTTGCACTTGCATAAGATCGATAAAGGGTTCACTGCGGATTTACATGTAAAATTACATGGTAAAAAAAATAATTCACGGGTGATAGAATATTACATCTCTAGGTTAAATTGTTCGTGAATTTGCGACGTCTGTTTATGTATCGCATATATAACTAAGCAACTTATACGCATTACCATCCAACGGATTGAAGGGTTGTAACACCACAGCGTAGTTTACGTTTCTGGATGTTATCTCTGGGTTGTGAGAAATTCGGAGCTGGTTGTGTGCGGTACAGTTAAACTACCAGAAGTAAATCTTGACAGTTTCGATGTTTCTAGTTAATATTACAAACGCGTCTCTGATGATACATAATTTGAATAACATTAGTATCATTTGAAATTAAATATGTCTGCTAATGACTTATTTGCTTAATTAACTCACTTAAAATTTTATGATTAAAGTAGATTTTACCAAAGAAGCATACATCAAATACACTTGATAATATGTCAACGTCAATTCAGTAACATACGCAGTGACAGTAATAGTAATATATATCTCATTGCATCAAACATGTTTACTGTGACTTTGATGATATTTTTAGGAGTGGCATGAAAATATTTTTTCATATTTTTTATGTCAGGTAAATTTTATCACCAATATTTTTGAAATTATTTGGTACGAGAAAATTTGATCCTTTTTTACATATTTTTTTAATCCAATGATAAGGTGCCAAATTTTTAAATAAAAATTGAATTTATATAAAAATAAGTCAAATAAAAAGTGTTTTAATAATCGATTTTCTGTAAGATAATTATTAAGCTTGAAGCTTGTTGAAACTAGTTAATATTTTATGTTCAGTGATTGAATTTTTAGTTAGTTAAGATTTTGATTGCTGATTAAACAGGACTAATCGACTTTCAGAAAGAGATGACGGAAGGCAAACTTGGGCGTAGAGAAGGAAAGAAGATCAAGTAAGTAGGAGCAACAGCGAGGGAGAAATTTCAATTTTCTAGAACGATATTTGCCCACTAAATCTCGATGATGCGTTTTCTTGTTGTTGGCATTACCTACTCGCGATACTAAGATCAACAATCTTCTAAGTTAATATTAGTAAACATCTGCTTTAAGTACTCTTAAAATCAATCATATGTCATTTTCAATTTGTTTAGGATTATTTAAAATTTTTCTAATCAAATTCTCTTTAGCCAATCAATAATTATCTGAATTGATTAAAAATCCAATAAATAAGTATACACGGAAAAAACTAAATTATAAGATGAAACAATGAATTTATGAAAAATAGTTATCTACATCTAATTAATACTGTTTCAAATCGGTAAACAGTAATTTTAACAATTAATTTATGATATTTATCATTCATATGGTACAATTCAATAATTATATTTAGAAAAATGATATTTCTAATAGTAAAAAAACTATGTAAAAGTCGAAAAAGTTGAATTATGATAAATAATAATTTTAACTTCAATGTTTATCATGTTGCACGTAAAATAGTATTATATGATACATAAAAAATATCAAGAAAGGTTAATAAATTTCTATGAAGTAAATCTTAATGTAGCCGACAATATTTACAAGGTAAAATATTAAGTTTTCAAGGCAACGATAAAAATGAAACTATAAATATTGACTTGGCATATTTTACTATTTGAAACGATAATTTTTATAGAGTGAGAGTCATTATTGATTACAATACTGCTACAAATCATTTTTTCCAATATCAAATTATGAATGTTGGCTATAACACTTTTTAACATTATGTTTCGTGATATTTAATATTATATCACTCTGGAGACCCATGTACCATTTGAGGCATTAAAAATTAACTAAAATCTAATTAAATTTTACAATTTTGTTTTTTCTGTGTAATTACTCTGCCAGCGGCTTTTCAACACATCAAAAGTAGAGATAAAAATGTAGTTTTAAAGTTTAATTAGGAAAGATAATCATAAATTTTTTCAAAGTATCAGTGTGGATGCATCATGTTATTGACATTAATATAACACTATTAAAGAATTCTAGAATAAAACGAAACTAAGATAAAAATAATAAACTTGTAAGCTTGTAAGAAAGTTATTTAATCTATCATAGCAGTATCTCGAGGTTCGAAGAGAGTTTCGATAAAAATTTCAATTAAGTATCGACAGTTGAGAATTTAAAATGTCCGATAAGCTCGATGGATACTGATGCGCTGGATTAAAAAAATGTATACGTGTATTGATAAAAAAGGAAAAATAATAAGTAGTAACTAATAATAATAATAATAACCATAAAAAAAATAATAGTAAACGGAAGAGGTGGAATAGATGAAAAAACGGAGAGTTAAAGTCACTGGACTTGACAGTTTGGTAGAGAAAAGATAGAAAACACGATAGCCAGGTAAAAACTGTCGCCGCCAATTTGTAGGAAAATTGGATTAAACCGTTTAGAGAAGCTCGATAAATTCGCACTTGTATATTTGCCAACGGATGCCAGCCTCCACTTTGGAGGCGGAGAAAACGGAAAGCGTAAACGGTAACGGCAGTTTGAAAAAACCGGAGGTAAAAAATACCAAGATGCGGACTTTAATTTTATATGTGTTTAACGAAGATTGTAAAAATGAACAGGAAAAGAAGGGGGATTTTTTTGAGCTGACAAAGAATTTTTTATTTTGCTTCAATATCATGCCTGTATTTTATGAAACGGGTGACTGTATGCAAGCGATATTGAAATTTTTATACCCGAGGGTTTTTTAATTTTTTTCTTATTCGGTACATACTTTTGATAGAATACAAAATTCTGATGAATTATGAGGAATTTTTTATAAATATCGATTGAATACGACTTGGAAAAAAAAGAGGGAGAGAAAATCATGTTTTTCTATTGAAGCGATAATTAATGCTAGATATCGTTCTCAATGAAAAAATACTTCGGTAATATTACAGAAAAATCTTAATGAAGTTTTGCAGGTTCTTTCTTTTGCTCTTTTTTTTTGCCCAAAAATCTCTTATTTTATTATAATAAACGCTTCATAAATGTTTGTCAAATTATTTTTCCACAAAAACAATTTTTCAATGTATATTATATTTAAAAAAATTGCCCTTCACTTCTCAGCTATATTTTATGCAACTTTGGTACGTTCTATTATAAGAACGACTCGACGGATAAAAAAATATTTGGTTTAATATTTATGGAAATTTTTAGCGCGATAAATTTTAATCAACGATATTTTTTGTAATTTTAATTTATTTTTAGTTATTTCGGACAAACTTAAAAAACTTTGAGATTTAGGGTTTTGACTATTTTTTCATATTCTTTGGGTGTTTTTCCCAAACTTTTTATTTTAAAAAATTTTTGAGTCTAACAAATTTTGTCTGAAGTTAATTCTTATTTTTTTTCAGTGTAAAATAATAATTATTAACATTACGTATTTAAGTTCCAGCTAATTCTCATCAACTAAATGAATTATTATTATAACAGCTAGTTACGTAATCTTAATCACTAGATGCAAGCTAACCGAGTCTGGTTTATTCAATAACTATAGACCGACCAGCGATCAGTTGGCCTACAAGGTCGATAAATATTAATTAATTTTTTATAACTACTTAATTATTTCTAAGACATCAATTCTGATTTATTATTTTATCGGCAATAATCAATGGATATTGTTAATAACCAATGATATTGGTAATGATAAAAAAAATATTGATGGAAATATTGATAATTTAAAGAAAAAAATGTTAGTATCTAATGAGGTATAAGACACAAGATATTTTTTATCAATTATTTACAAATAATATATAATAGCACGTTTAGGAGTATTTTGACAAATATATTAAATATATGTTAACTAAAATCAAAAATGAAAAAAAATCATTTACTTCTACTCGTCTAAATACTCAAATTTGTGATGAATAGCATTCAATAAAAATTACAAAGATCTCAAAAATTAATCGAGAAAAACTTTCTTTTCATAAAAAACTTCGAAATTTCTTTTTTGACAAAGTCTCACCTTCCAATAAATCCATTAAATCAATTCTCCAAAAATCCGAATATCATTTATCCAATAAAGATTACCAAAGTTTAAAAGTTAGCAAAGCCAAATAAATAAAAAAAGTATCTTTATTTTCATCATACACAACACCAAATAACTCTAGACCTACTATCTCAAGATGAAATCGTCTCGGGAATGTCGACGAGGTCTCAACTTGTTTGGGTTTTCTTTTATTATTTTTCCAGCTCTTTTCCTTTTTTTTTTTTTATTTCCAACTTCAACGAAACGATTCATTCACGTACCGCATACTCTTTATCTTTACTCTATTCACTCTCTTCTTTTCTTCCATCTTATTCTTTTTCTTCTTTTTCATCTTTACCTTATTGTAGGTACCTCCTCGCTTTACTTTCGGCATGACAGTGTCTGGCCAATTGAGTTAATTCCACACAATGAAGTTGGGAAAAGTTAACTTCAAAAAAACCATTCAACCATCTTCCGTCGATCCTTAAGTGCTCTAAAAATGCTTCACTAAATATAGATTTGAATCAATTACAACTTTTTAAGATGATTCACTGAGTTCAAACATAATTCGTGAAAAATTTTTTCATCTGACCCATAAATATTCATATTTGGGTCATTTAGAACGTATATGAACATATCTTCCTTGATAAAGTCTCATAAGCCCGAATAAAATTTTTTGATTAAATGTAGTTCTGATAATCACCGACAAACAGCGCATGGTCGCTAAATCGTCTCTTTAAAAGAAAGTTAATTTTGAAATATTATGTTTTAAAAATAAGAAAAAATTTTTTTAACTTTCCTAAAGAGCTTGTCTATCATTAGTTTGAATTGAATCTGTGAGAACATTGCAGAGTAGATCCTTTTTGATTTATTATATCAATTACTATCAATTTATTAAATCAATTAATTTATTATAACAATTAAACTTTAATATTTTAGAAAAAATTGCATAAATATTTTTTTCAATGTCTTTTAGTAACATTGTTTATTAAATTCTAGAATGTTACATTAAAGTCATTAATTTTATCTAATTAAACATGGTATTCTTAATAAATTATTATTTTTTATATTTCACGTTAAGATTTGTCAATAAAATTAAAAAATCGCCTTTATGCAAATTTAATTCAATGTTCCAAGCTCAAATTTTTCGAAAAAATATAAATTAACCTTCAGATAAATTGTTTAAAGTATGCGTTCGCAATTTGGTCTATAAATCTTATATTAATTGAACAAAAATCTGTTTTCAACAAAATAAAAACTTTTCCACGAAAATTTATCAAAAAATTTCGAAATGAACTTTATTTAAGAATATTTAACTGATTAATTTTCCCCAAGCCGTCAATCAATCTATTTCCTAATATTCCATCGTAATTTAATATTCAATATCGTCTCAACCAGAAATTATCATCTTGTCAACAAAATGTCATCGACATTTATCCGCCGTGAGGCCAGTGCTCTCAAACATGTTAAAAGTTATAGCCACCACCAGCAAACAGCCAACTAATCAAGCAACAGTGCAATTGCATTCGCGATAACTCAAGGCTCCACTTAGACTATAGTTATCGGAGTAACGCAAAAACAAGTTAAGTAGCCTGCAATCAAGAATGATTACATTCAACTAGACTGCAGCTGTTTCCATGGTTAGTATCCTCATTGCCATTCGCTAGCGAGCATTATATCACTCTAGAGCAGTGCAATTGAAATCCTGAATCATACTAACAGAATCTAATATAACCAAACATAAAATGTTCCAACCGAGTGAGAAAGAAGAGATCAAAAAATGGGTAGAGGACAATGTTATCCCAAAAGTGGCGTTAAAACTGCACAAAAATTATTCAAAATCTGACACTATTCTGAATCTTTCCTATCCCGAAGGTTTTTTACTCCTTTCTACTGTAATTTTTGCGGAGGTGCTCTTCAAAACTTCAAATCCAGAAGAGAAAGACGAAGTTGTGCAATTAGTGATAAAGCGACCTTCACTGTTAGATTCATTTAACAACATGATGCACCTGGACGCGTTGTTTCACAACGAAATCCTGTTCTACGAAAAGTTTTCGCAATGTAATATTGTAAATGAAAGTGAATTTCCACGATGTTTTTTCACGGCTGAAGACCTAAAAAATCCAGCGGGAATGATAATAGTGATTGAGAACATCGTCCATCTGGGCTACAAAATGTGCCTAAAAAGTTACGACGTACCTTTCGAGTACGTAATTGCTGCGATGCAAGCGATAGGACGTTTCCATGGAATGAGTTATGCGATGAAGGTTCGTCAGCCGGAAAAATTCGCGGAAATAGTTGGCAATCTTATGGAGTATCGCTATTCCCCTGGAGAAACCTTCGGAATGTTCATAAATTTGGTGTCAGTGAGACCTGTCGAGTACTTGAGGAAAAAAAACTATGATCCCGCTTTTCTTGACAAAATGGAGAGTTTTCTTTCCAATGCGTTTGATACCGTAATGATGGAAGCGGTTAACCCCAAAGAACCTCTCGCGACGCTCTGTCACGGTGACTTCACCAGAAGCAACATTTTCTTCCGCGAAAAAAATGGCGGTTTGGAAACTATGTTAATTGATTTCGCGATGCTTAGATATTCCTCGCCGAGCATTGATGTGTCTACGTTTTTGTACTTAAATTGCTCGACCAAGGACAGGAATGAGCGATTCACGGAGATTTTCAAGGCTTACTATAACGCTGTTATTGGTTACCTGAAGGAACAGAAGATTGAGAATTTGGAAAACTATTCAGAGAAGAATTTCCTGGAAGATTACAAGCGTCACGCGATGTTTGGGTTCGTTATTGCGATGTTTTTCTTGCCGGTGGTTCGCGGAATGTCGAAATTCACTCCCGAAGAGGTAAAAGATTTTGACAACGTAAAAATGGCGATGATCACCAAGGAAGTGGGTGGTGATGCTTTTTCAGAGGAATTGGCGGACATTCTGTTGGACATGCGGAACCGCGGGTATTTGGAGCACGTACTGCAAGTTTAGGATGAAAAATGCTGTCAGTTAATGGTGATGCACTCAACATTTTTTTGGGTCGTTGGAAAATGATAGATGGCACTTTTTTCGGAATATTCGTGTCACGTCGATTATTGGTGACAGACGCAACTAACGGACCAGAAAAGGAGAGATGGTTGCCGCTTACGTGACTACGTTAATATTAACTTACGTAACCTTCAATGTGTAGTTATAGCTGTGCATGTGTGTCAGTAAGAGATCGCGGAAATTTGAAAACGTCGTATGAAGCGATTGTGTTTGATTAATGACACCAATGTAATTATAGTGTGATTGGTTTGGTAGAACATTAGATGTATAAAAAATTTTCCTAGTTGCTGAAGTATTTGATTGTTTTCGATTTATTCTGTTTTTTTATTTTATTTTAACTTTATATAGATAAAAAATGTTATAAATTGTAAATTATTGTAAATAACTGGCTATAAAAATGATGATATCATCTTATTACCTTGTAAGTTACTTTGTTGTTAATTATTACTGCTGATTAATTCATTACGTTGAATTTTTTATTTTTATAAGTTTGTTTACTGCTAGCGTGGGTATCAAACAGATAAGTGATTTAATTAATGGATTGTATTTATTTATGGAAGTAATGACTCGTGATTTTTATAAGAATACATGATAGAGACACTGATATCAAAATTTATTTACTGTTGATAAAAGTATTTTTTTTTTTAAATAATATGTCCATTTATTGAATGTAACTAAATATTTTTTAACTATTAATAAATACATAATTTTTTAAATGTACAGTTCTTAAGAGTTAATCGTATATTTTAAAGGAAGAAATTCTTGTATGTATTATTAATTTATTTTACGTGTTTCAGAAACTGCGAAACGATTTAGATGAAATTTTGTACTTACACAGAAAAAAAAAACTTACTTGAATCGAGTAAATAATTTTTAAGAACTTCATCTCTTTAATTTCAGTCGAAAAATTCTTAAGCGAAAAAATTTTTCTTCTTTTAAGTAAATTTTACTTGATTTAAAAATATTTTCAAATTTTTTTAAGGCTGACAGAAATACGTGTTCATGAATTTTTTGTTTAACTTTTTTAACCATCCATTTCTGAAATATGCATTTTTTTATTCCTACCAAATAGGTAATATTCCTACTACATTTCCAGTATCTAGATGTCCTATGGTTCCCGAGGTTTCGTGGTGAGTGATTTTATAGACGGAAATGTCCTTCAGTTCCATAGATCAAAGCATTTAATAAATAATTCACTAATTGTGAATAAATATTAATTAAATAACTTAATAAAGATATATTACTCCAGAAATTTTCATAGAACCCAATTCTCTTTGACCTGGTGGAAAAAATAAAAAATTTTTTATTACTTCGATTACTTTTAAAATTTCATAAGTTATTGTCGCAATTAGTAATCATAAGGTAAGCATTATACACTTTTTAATTACTTCTAAATATTATGGTAATATATGATGTTTAATCAACGATAAGATAATAAAAAAAAAATTAATTGCATATAATTAAAAATATAATCTTCTCATTGAGTGCGAGTGAAGATCTAGTTTAAAATTTTGAATAACATTGTTTCAGATTTATTGCATTATTATATTTCATTTTATTGATATATAATCTGTCTTTGTGTTGAAAAGATTTATTACATTAAAATAAAATGATTATTTATTATTAAACTTCTCTTGTAAATCGAGTTTTATAGACATATATTTAAACTTTGGTAAAACAAAAATGTGTTACTTTCAAAAACTTTTTTGAAAATTTTTCAGTCTTTCTTTGAATTTATTTTTTAATATTAACTAAATCTATGTTTTCAATTAATTAATCTTTTAATAATGATAATTGTGATTACAACAATCACAAACAATTAAAATAATTTAATTAAATTAACAATGGTTAATTTTTCAAGATAATGAGAGTATGAAAATGTTTATTCTAGTGAAGAAAGAATAAAAAAGTTAATAAAATAAAATGAGTAAAATGAAATGTGTGTTATAAAAAAGCTATACAATTTAACCAAAGGACGCATCTGGAGTGAATTGAAGTGTCGGTATAATACCGCTGGATGTATGTACAAAAGATATATAAATGTATTATTCCGTGTATGCATATATAAAAACCTGGAAAAATAACTGAGGGTAGAAATACGACTGTAAAAGAAGAGCTTACGCGTAAAGTTATTCTTTCATCGCGTCGGTATGTATACTATAGATCTGCCTTTCAAATAAGGATTACTCTGCTCAAAAGAGATAATAAATTTTACGCTCTCCATACACACACCCCTAGAACTATCTTCAATTACATTTCATGAATTTAATTAGTGGGTTTCAATATTTTATATTCACTTACGTAATTACATATGTTGATTCAAATTATATTTAATTATGGATTCTAAAAATTAGTTTTTTAATTTATTCATACTAGTTTTTCAAAGAAATTTTTTAATGATACATTTTATTGGTTTTCAGGAAACATTCTCTATCACTAAAACATAATTTCAAATTTGCAACAAAAGTAAAATAGAAAAAAAAAACGTAATGAGTTAGTAAATAAGAAAATGCAAATATAAATTCATAGGAAAAAATCGTAAAATGAATTTTTGAAAATTCTCAAAAACTTATGAGATGAATCTTAAACTCCAATTCCGTAAAAAATTTTCTGACTAGACCTGATATTTTCATATATAAGCTGAAATGTTTACATTTAATTTTTGATATGTTCTGATAAGTCTATATGAGGCCTGGTGTGAAAATTGGCCATATTAAGCCATATATGGGCAAATGAAATTTCCAAAAAGTTCAAAATCTGTATCTTGAGTGAAATTTTAAAGATACGAAAAAATTTTCACCATACTTTTCTACGGAAAATTTAATTTTTTCACATTTTCTTTTATCGGCGATAATCTAACTTTGTTTTAGAATTTCTGCTGCCAATCATCATTAATGATCAGATGTTACTTAAGATGCCTGTCAACTGCAATTAAAAACCACAAATAAGATAAAAGAAAAAAAAATCGAGAAAAACTACTCACTGTAAATAGAGATAAAAATAACAAAGCCGATAGCATTTTATCAGATAACATCTGTGCATCGCAAATACATAATTATTATTTGCCTCACCTGACGTCTATCAGCTCGGCAGACCGATATAAATTTACAGTGGTAATAACTTTTTATACCACATTGTCAATTTCCCATGAAACGCGTGCAAGTGAAAAACAAACATACAATTATCGTGTTAATATTTAATAAAAAATGACTTCTGCTTCAGAGACTCTAGAGTGGTTGAAGCGCGAAATAATACCAGAAGTGCTTAAAACATTGAACAAAAATAGTGACCAAGTTAAATCGATATCCACTTCTAGCAACGATACCTTCGCATTATCAGAGGTCAATTTTATAGACATAGTGTTCACCAACTACGAAACGCTTCATTTAGTGATAAAGAGCCCTCCTGTTATAAAAAAGCGCCTCGAACAGTTCAATGTTAGGCAAATTTTTACTAATGAAATAATTTTCTACAAACTTTTTACCAAAAATGGCATGAAGGGAATTCCTAAATTTTATCATGGCTCTGTCAAAGACCCAATTGAAAAAAGTGTTATCGTCCTGGAGAATTTTACTGAAAAAGGCTTCAAATTGTGCCCCGCTGTTTTTGACATGCCTTTTTTGTATGTAATCAGCGCTGTACGCGAACTCGGGTATTTTCATGGAACGCATTACGCATTCAAGGAACGCGACTTGGATAAATTTATGAAAATAGTTAACGGTATCAAAGAAGCCTGGTTTATTGATGGAAATTTTGTGTCTAATATTATAAAGGCAGTTGGGAGCCGACCAGTCGAGTGGTTGCGGAAAATTAACTATGATGATAATTTCTGCAAGAAAATGGAACATTACTTGAGTGACGCATTTAGTACGATAATGCTCAATGCTATAAAACCTGTTGAACCACTAGCTACTTTGTGCCACGGGGATTTCACACGGAGTAATATGCTTTTTCGTAGAGCATGTGGTATTAATGATAACGATAATGATGATGATGATGATGATGGTATGAAGGAAAAGGAGAAGAGGTTAGAGGTAATGTTAATAGACTTTGGCATGATGAGATACGCGTCGCCATCCATTGACCTCTCGATTTTCCTCTACCTCAGTGTCTCCTCGGAGGACAGGAAAAATAGGTTCGATGAGATATTCCGAGCTTATCACGACGCACTACTGGATTATCTTCGGAAAGCCGGGTTAATTGATCTAGGCCGGTACTCTTCCGAGAAGATGCTCGAGGATTATAAGCAACGGGCTGCTTACGGATTTATTGTTGCATTATACTTTCTGCCCGTTTTGCACGGGTTTCGTGATGACCCAGATAGTAACAATGAGGCTGCTTCAACGGCTGCTAGTGCAGTGCCGGATGGGAGAGAGTTCGAATTGATTGTAAAGCTCGCGGGTGGTGATGCTATGTCAGCTGTATTCGGTGATATGCTGCTTGAATTAAGAGACACTGGCTGCTTAGATCATCTTCTTTAATTTTATTACTTCGAATATGGATAAGCGGAATTATAGAAGATTTTTTTTGTAGAAATTTATTGATGTAGATGTATATAATAAATCATGATTTTATTTAGGATTGTAGAATTTTTGTGGGATAAAAAAATAAATTGATTTCAGAGAAATAATTTTTAACCTTGACAATCATTTTCAAGTCTTATTGCCTCGATTCAAAAAGAAAGATTTTTTAATCAAGTCAAATTTTTAAGTTAAAAAACTTTTATTTTCTGAAGAAAATTTTTAACTTCCCGTTAAAGACAATTGAAAATTTTCAAAAATTCAGATTTCCACGTTTTGAGGTCCTAGAAAGCGAGGATGTCACTATGTCCGTATGTATGGGTAAAACTAATCAGCTCTCAACATCAAAAAACCATATCGACCTCCGCCGGGCCGGTCAAATGCCGTTGATGTGTTCGTGAGATATCGTTGACGAAAAAATTCAAAAAACTGATTTTTTAAAAATAACTTTAAAATTTTACGTTGAATCGTTTGATAGGTAATAAATAATCTTTTTGTGCTCAGAAAATTGCGTCGAATACGGTACACCGCATGGAAAACGACCGATTCAATTGGAAGATATTGCAATTAAAACGTTAAAAAAAAGTATGTTAACTACAACCACTAGATTTTCGAGTTCGAGGCTCAAACCGGATTAAAAAATTTCTTGAACGTTATGAACTCGTACATATAGCGGTAAGTTCCAGGGATTGCCTGCAGGGTTAACCGTTTTCCTGATTTTTTTTTTTTTTCAACAATGATGCAATATTTTAAATTTTTGAATTTAGTTGAAATAATATTTAGAAGTTCTGTGGTTTCAGAAAATGTTTAAAAATTTTTTTTGATCTACAAGATTGTACCTAATAATTTTTGAACTTTAAACTAGGCGAGAATTTTTCAAAAAATCATGAACAATTAAAATAAATGTTATCTTTTTTTTTTATAATTATCGTACACTAATAAAAGGATTTTTTAATGTTTAAGAAGCCTTTATTAACAATTAATAAATTGTCTTTTTATATTAGGTGATTCAATATATAATTATTAGTACTTAATAGATGTACTTTTTTTCCAAAAAAAATGTTATTAATTGTTTCAAAATATTTTGGTATACTTAATTAATTAATAAATCGTTATCAAATAAATTATTTTATTATCATTTTTAAATTCTTCGAGAATTATAAAAGAATTTTTTGAATGAAAAAAATTATTAATTAAAGAGGAATCGATTTCTAATAAAATTTTCAGTTAGCAATTAAAAACCTCGACAAAAAAGATAATCCAGACTGTAAGTTACAACAAAAAAGGGTAGAGTATTATGTAGTTTATATAAAAAAAAAAAAAAAATAAATAGCTTGGCATCGTCGACGACAGGCAGTCATTGTCGCAGGTCATGGCCAGCAGCCGACAAGAAAAGTAAGTATGCAAATTTAAGAGTACATTTATCTCAGCACCACGCCCATGTATTTCCTGAAAGCTTCCGGACGCATTGTCGGGAAATCGAAAGCACCCTATTCTCCTCTGATCCACTTCCTATTTCTCCCGCTCATACTCGGCCTCCTCCTCCCTCTCCCCATATTCTTCCACAACCACGAACTCGAACCCTCACCCTCTTCCTTTTCTCTTTGCTCTTTCTCCATATTCACCTCGTCCTCTGTATCCACATTCACCGCGAGTTGATGCTGGCTCGCCGCGGCGCCATCCTCCCAATCCCCATTCCCGATCCCTCCCCCTTAACTCCCTATCCGATACTCAAGAGATTTATGAGCAAACTAGCCTCGGTCCCCAGGGCTAATAGACCGGCAAGTTATGGGGCAATTCAATTTAATTTCGAGAATAAACAACCATCCCATACTTGCGCTATATACACTCAATTTATTCGGTAATTTTTTGAACCATACGTCCAAAAAGAACATCTACTCCTTTCATCCCTTTTGTATTATCTTTATCGCTCAATTTCATATTAAACTTCTGCTCGTATTGGTTTTATTCAAATTTAACCAGCTTTTATACTTTCAGCATCAATCGTTATCATTAAATCATTACAATAGACATTGAAGGCATCTTTTATTTCATAACCTTATTACAGAATAAAAGAAGCAATCCAATCTATTAATTATAGTTTTTTCATTATGAATGTATTTTAATATTTCATTAATATTGAAGATTTAATACCCTATCAAATTCTACCGTCATTTACGGATATGTTAATGAAATTTCATTTTCCGGATGTATTAAAATGATCAATTATTGATGAATAGTCCAGTAATTAATAATGCTCCAGTTCCTGAGTACTATGAATATTGAAGTACAGCTGATTTTTTGATAAAATGAAGTTACTCATTTTTTTTTCTTTTATTTTAATGCATTAAAATTGTGAAAAAATTCGAATATGGCCATAAATGTCTTGATCTGGTCATCTCTAAAATATTTCACTGCTTACGGTAAAATCTGTTTATTTTTACTATTAGCTAAGCGAAATTCAACGGATAAAAATATTTATTTCAAAATAGTTATTGCATAATTTGACCGAAAAGTTTTTAATTGGACCTACATAGTATTTTTATGATTTCATTTTTGAACGAAATTTATCAAACTTATTGATTGTGATTGGAATTGTTTAATTTTTTTGTCCATTCTAAAAATTTGTACGTCACTTAATATGTTTTGTTAAACAAAAATTGGTTTAGTAGTTGATTAAAATAAATACTAATGATAGATAAACTTCCTAAGAGAATTCAAGAAATGATTTTTATTTTATATAATTTAACATTTTAAATTTAACTTTCTAGTAAGGGACGATTCAGCGATCATACGCCCTCTGTTTCAATCCTAATTTCAATCCTAATTCTTGTTGAAAAATTATATATAACCATGGCTAATATGGCTAATTTTTATGTTATGGTATATATGGACATATTAAAACATGAAAAATTAGAAATAAAATAAAGTATTAGGTAAGTGCATATCAATGAAGACCATGAATCATATATATGAGTTATGGTGGCAGGCAAATAACACAACTACACATTAAATTCAGAAAAATGGTCATGCTCAAAATTTGCTTATAAGGTGTGCAAAAAAATCAATAAAAAATTGTTGCTTATCTTCAATGAAAAGTTGAAGATTAATTTTCTAAGGGTCAAAACATCAAATTATATGAACAGAAATTCAAATTTCGAAAATATGCGATATGACATCTTCATGCTCTCACGTCTTTTTTTTTATGTACACTCTGTCAATATCAAATTAACTCGATGTCATGAAAGTTCGTTAGTAAACGATTGAACAACCGAATCATGAGCATTGAAATTCAAATTTAACCCCGAGTTTTCCGACCTACTATTCGATTTGTATATAATTTGTGAATTTTTTCTTAATCCGACAATCTATTTATTTGAAAGGCACTAAAGCGGAACGCCGATGTGATTAGTGAGATAAATTAATCGGATTTGAAGTGCGTGATCGTCAGGTAGCTGTATGGTAATTGTGGTGTATGATAATATACTCACTATGCGTATCGATTAATTATTCTGCGGTATTAAATATATACGTCTACACATATACACATGCATCATATACTGACGCATAGATGAACACCACAATATATTTATGATTGAATATTAGTGGCTATTACAAAGTATGTGTGTATTTAACTGAATAAATGACTGATATATAATAACTCACTCGCACGTCATGTCAGCAAATCACATATTATATACAATATACGGTATAAACACACCCATATATATATATATATACGTATGTTTATGTGCGTTTAAACGAAAAGGCTGACTAGAATATTCATCGAATTATCTCTTGTTTTATTCAATTGCATTTATTAATATCATATTCACGTTCATTAAGCAGACAAACACTAATATTAATTGTTGATTACCGGCTATTTTTCACTCTTCGTTGTTGTTATTTATCATTGTATAAATAACTTAGTCAAAGTTATTATTCATTTATCTCATTAAGCATTAATTAAAAGTTCTTCTATTCTATAGACTAATTTTTCACCTTTCAAGATCATATTGCGTTACAAATGCCAAAAATTGCGGATTGTTTTTTTCTCAGCATTTAAATTTTGATAAAAATTGAGACAATGTAGAAAAATAATATATTGAATATTTTCAATAATCAAAAGCACCACTCAGAGTTTGTGATAGTAATAATTTATAAAAAAATTATCGAAAGCTATCATTGTTTCTATTTTTCCAACGCGAAGTTGCATATGTAAATCTACTGCGTAAATCAAAAGATACTTTGTGTTTGACATTTAACTCTTGCGGTATCAACACTACTACCTTAAAGATAGACGACGAAAAAAATTTATGTCGAGCGAATCTTTACTTCGCTATCATTCCTCAGCAATGATTCGTCACAATTTGTAAAGTATATGTCATACAAATATATGTTCTCAAGAAAACAAGTTCCAACAAATCTATTAGTTTTTTTTGTCTTTTACCAATATATGAATAAGATCCATCTTCGTTTTACGTGAATGCTAGTCTCTTAGTTCTCGTAAAAGTATAGTTTTCAGTAAAGAATTGATAAGTGAAAATGAGAAGAAAAACCGGGTTATGAAAGCACAGCATTCTATATCTCATCCATAATACCATATCGAATTTTAATCCGATCTTTCTATTTCTCATCTATCTTACTGATCGCCTAAAATGAAAAAAAATGACATTCATTCCATTTTACAAGCTAATCTCACCTAAATTATTTATTGCACGGTAAGAAATTGACAAAGTGGAGGATTTTCAATTGATTATACTTTTCTGGACTGTTAAAGTTTCTTTATAAAAATAATTGTATTTATATTATTAATCAATAGATTAATTTATAAAAAAGAAAACACAGCGGATTTATGTCTTCATTATTGTTATTGTATAATAATAAATTAATTATTCCTTGTTTTTTAAGATAAAATTCATCAAAAATATTTTATCTTTATGCAAATTTGCTTTAATGTTTCAAAAAGTCAAATTTCCGGAAAAATACAATCAATATCAACAAACTTAAACTTTAGATAAATTGATTGAACTATTTGTTAATAATTTAGCGTAGAAATATTTATATAGAATATTATAAGAAATATATTAGCGTAATCAATATTTTAGAAAAAAAAAATTCTCAATTTTTTACAATGTACATAATTTAGGATAAAATTATAAAAAAAGTAGTTTTGGACAAACAATTATTAACTTTTATTACCATGATCGTTGTCAATAATTTATCAAAGGTTACTATACCGACCTTTGCTATACAGCAATAAAAGTCCATTTAAAAAAGTCCGGCAAATATATTTTTAATCTCTCCATACTCTCCATTTATTTGTTTATTTTGTTCAATCGAAGTCTATACATCTCTTTTGCGATCGCGTGAGTGAACTTTCGTGTCCAATAGTATATGTTTTTCGCACAAGTGCAGCGATTCGTTTCAACGGTATATAACAATGCACATTTGTATATCTATACAATGTAGACCGGGTAGAGTAGCTAACAATTCAGTATACAGCACACGCAATACGTGAATGTTTTGTATGTCAGCAATACTTTGCTTTGTACTCTATAGGTTAGTCTGGGGCTTAGCACAGTATAGCGCTGAAAAAGAGTAGGAAGGAAGTGCAAAAAAAGTCAGGTAGCATGCGACTCGTGCCTTGGGTTTTTAGATTCATTTTAATTCCTATAAATAAATACCAACGTTCATATTTATAAAGTCTTTAGTTTTGTTGTATTAATCTTTAATCATTACACAGATGAAAGGATATTGTTGACTCTGAAATATTTTCAAGAAAAAGATGAATATTTAATTTTTAATCCAAGTAAATTATTTTATTGATTAAATCATTGGATAGAGAACAATATTTTTAATCAAATTATTTTATTTTTGATAAATTTTCAGAAAAAATTTATTAAGAGTTAAATTTAACCTTTTTTTTCTGTGAAATAATTAATAATTTTGAATTACACTATTCTTTTAATGGTGACAATACAAAAAAGTAATTTTTTATCAATACCGTGTTATTTATTTTCAATTTATGTTGAAAATAAAAAACCAAAGAATAACAATATTGAAGTGTATCTGAAGAACCTTTTGTGTCGCTCAATAAAACCTTAGTACAACACGAAGACGAGACAGTCACAGTAACATTTGATCAATAGATGATAAGAGTCTTTATGAAGGTAGCTTTTGATTGCGCCATAAAGTATATTGAAGATAGGAGTATTGATGCATTCACCCATTTACAAGTGAATTTCATTTAATTTCAACCAGTGATTCTTTCAATTTACCTCCACATCCTCTTCCTCTTTAGTCGTATACATACCATATGTTATTCATTCTATCAATCAAATTAGTTATTTACTTTTTCATTTCATTATACCTTCAACAATTAAAAATTTTCTTTTATACAGTAGCAGCCAGTAAAGAAAAACTTTTTGAATTTGACAAAAAAAAAAACGGGGAAAAATGTGCGGTATAAATTATCATTTTAACTATGCAAATGCAAATTGTTTTGATGAAAAAGTAAGCAGAGTAAGTGAGTAAGTAGACGCGGACCAAGGACTGAGATAGAAATAGAGATATTAGTTTAAACCCGATGAAAATGCAAATTTCACATGAAATATACAATTGGACTCGTCGAATACGTATGACTATGAAATCGAATATAAACCTGGTGGAATACAGAGGTGCCGGTCTAGTGCGATCAACGACACGTGCTACAGCTGCATCAGATGTTTCGCATTCTCGCGCAGCCATGTTGTTACCCATTGTGGATGTAACTATTACACTGTACTACTAAAAGCGGGGGCAAGCTTTCCTGTGATTGATGGCATTCTCTGAACCCAAATTCACTTCATGTGATGCCTTTCTCCGCTGTCTATCAGACATTAAATGCTTTGTAATTATTAATTATAATTTATAATTAACAATCTGCTAACTGCAGCTATTTATCTAGACATATTTTCTTTTGATTGACAACAAATTGATTACAACAAGAGATATTGATGAACAAACGTAATGATTTCAGTGATAGGTTTTTTTTTTTTTCAAAATTTGTGTTTTTTTCTTACAAGCTTAAACTACAGAATACGCATTTAATTTCCGATTGTATATGTAACAGTAAATATGTACACTGGCAGTGTAGTAAGTACTCGCTTGCATTAAGTGTAATTAAGTGATATAGCTGGATTGGTTTACAATCATCGTATCGAGAATTATTGACCAATAACATTAATCCGATTACTGCACGTCAATAATATTATTCAACATCTTCAGAACCAAAGAATATATATGTAAACGTCAATCATGTACGACATATGCTATCATCAGATTTTTTTGCTGGTAAATTATTGAAGACGTCAGTGAATGAAGAAGATTTTTTCGAGCCTCGGTTTTTTGCATACATAAGTATTAATTTTAACAAACAATATTTTGACTTTGAAATAAATTAAATATTAATTGATCGAATAGAAAATAGAAAGTGAATGAAGATGTTATCTTCACACTAAAGAATTATTTTGAGTGGATGAAAGGATTGAGGCACGAGATATTATTTTCCATAATTATAATATTAATATCCTATTCTATCGATGCGAAGTTAGAAAAGAAGGTGTTATCTGTCCGTACAAAGTTCCTTAAACTATAAATAAAAGCTTAGAATTACGAATGACGAATGGAAAAAGGTGTTATGTATCCGTAGATTGTTTCTTAAGCTAGTTTATTTATTTACTAGCTTTTACCTGTGGCTTCTTTCGCTTTAAGGCTCTTCGATAAATATCTAAGATCATTACTTTCCAATAGAACTGAATTACTGTGATTCTTATTTTTTGACAAACAATTTTTTATCTTTTATAAAAAATAAATTTTTGTTTTTTAATAAAAAGTATCCTATGTTACTTTCTAATACCTCCAAGAATATGTGTACGAAGTTTCATGATGAGCGGTTAAGTAGTTTTCGCGTGAAAGCGTAACAAACAAACTTACATTCACATTTATAATAATATTAGTAGGGTTTATAATCTGTTTGTGAAGTTTGTAAGACATTAAAGAAAATCTCCCGTGTGATTTTATTAAACATGTATTACTAAAATTTGAGTACCGAGATGATAGTTGAAGAATAATTTTTCTATTGATTACACATCAGTTTGTCCGAATAAAAATACTGTTATTCTAATTGGATAAAAATTTTAATATTTTTACACGATATTTTCATCTACTCATGTCTACAATCATTCAAAAAAATTTATTGAAATTCTGAAGAAAAAATATTGCAAGTTAAATTCAGATAATCTCTGTTTATGTGTATTTTTTTTTTTTTATATTAAAAATTAATTAATTGTAATGTCTTTTTACAATTCGTGAATTTTCGTCTTTGTTCGCAAATATCTGAAGTACAAATAATTCACGAAACAAATTATTTGTCATTAGTTTTTCATGTTAATTAAAATTATTGCGAACTGGGATTGCATGTTTCGATACCGTCTTGATATTTACTCTCCAACAAGATTTCAGTGATTTAATTGTTCTGTCGGAGGGTCGCTATGTTGAAAAGGAATGAACGGATGAGTCTAAGATAATGATGGGGACGACAACATCTTGAGAAACCACACCCAGGGCTTTCACAAAGCTCAATTTTACTTGTAAAGCTCTCACTGTAAATCTAGTTGCATTACTTTGACTATCTGGCTTCCTTCTCTAGTTTGACTTTCGAAGTTTCTTCGCCGCGATTCAGTCAAGTTGTTTGTCCATTACCTAATGTTCAAACAACTCTTATTTGTTTATTTACCTTCGTCTTTGTATTTAACAATTTATTCCTTCTAGTTAAAAATATGCGCGAAACACTGCACGTGAATCAGTAAAATCAGTTAACGACTCTCGACTTAATAAATGTCCTGTTTGCTTTGTAAACGTTTGCGCATACTCCTGAATAAATATTCCGCCATTACATCTATGAAAAGATAACTATTGTAAAGTTTTAACGGAACTAAAACTTTTGATATTGGGGCTTAACTGTTCGGTGTAACTTGCTAAGAATTGAGTAGGAAGGAGGGGAGGAGGCGAGCAGTTAGTAGTAAGAATACGAAGCAGACTTGATGTTATGTATGGGAAGCAATCAAATTGACGCATGTCTTCTCAATAAGAAGAGCAACTTGTTTCTACGTGAGATACTCATCGTTGTTCACGTCTCAAGTCTCTCGTTCACAAAGTGATTGAACTATAAACTAAACTTCTAACTTCAAATAGATTACTTACGTTACTTTGATTCACTATCGCGATTAGAACAAATTGATTTTCGATTTAAATTAATTAATTCTATCACATGATCCCTCTTTTAACATTTTAGACAAAACTTTTTTTTTCTTGTTTCAAGTGAGCAATCAATTATCACTGATTTCATCGGAAAATTGTGAGATTTTTTATTCAATTTGAAAAGTTATTGCCTTGAATTGACATAATAAATAATATGGCAATGATCAAGACCATAATATGGCTCAGTATAAAAATTTAATGCATCAATTTATATCTTACTATGTTAATACATAATTTTTGATAAGTCCATACATGGTTTCATTCAAAAATTAGCCATATCTGGCTTTATATGACCTGATATATCCATATCAATCCAGACATAGTCACATATATGCAAGTATATTTTTTCCAAGCAAAGTCAGTTCTGAAAATTTCCGACAGATGGCGCATGATAACTAAATCATCTCCATACAGGAGAGTTAATTTTAATGTTCTAAGTTATAAAATACAAATAAGTTTTTCCACTCTTTTGAGGAGCTTTTCTGACACAGATTTTTATCATCCTCTACCAAATCAATTGTCGTTCAATAAAACATATTAAATGATCCACACGTTTATACACGGAAAAAAAACTCGAAAAATTATATTATAAATTGTAATAAGTGTCCCGTAGTATTCAAAATTAGAAAAATTACAATTCGGAGTAACATTTTTCTAAGTTCAAACTTTGAATGTTAACTTTCAGAGCTTTCAATGTAAGTGTTACATTCTACAATGTAATTCTTATAAAATCTGTGATACTTACAATCTGAAACTGCAATTTTTCCAGTTTTCATCACGAAGCGACACGTTACATTATATACTGTAATTTTTTCTATTTTTCTTTTTTCCGTGTAGAAAAAAAAAAATTATTATAGAGCAATTTCCTATTATCATACATAGCCTAATATGTTTATATAAAAATTTTTTATAGAATTTAAATTATTAAATTAATTTTAAAGATAAAATGGTTTAAAAAAATATTTTTTCGCTCTTGAATGAATTTCAAAATTTAACCGTTCAATATTCGATTTGAAATAAAACTACGGAATATTCCAAGTCGATTCAAATTAATAAACTTTTTGAGCTATATATCGTAAATAAAAGAATATCAAAATAGTATTTGATTTTTTTTCTACCTCGTCTAATCGAAACAATTTTATATGTTTAGTAGAAACTTATATTGTATTAGATTATGTTGATAATTATTTAATCGATACATGTATTAATTAGTTGATAATAAAAAATCCCCTTGGTTAACTCAAAATAAAATACGCACTGAAAATTTTTTCATTAAAGTTCACCTACTAAAATCTGAATTTAACAATAAAAAATAACTCACTGTATATTATAAATGAATAACACCAATAAATAAAATTAGAATAATGAACGAGACTTAATTTTAAAAACAAAGAAAATGACGTCAAAATTAGTTAATTAATTTGATCGTATCCCCACGAATTTCAGAAGGCCGATGAAACAACACAATCATTGATTACATAAATAATTACCACGAGCGATGCTATGAGTATCGAAAAACCCGTGTGTTGCTAGTTGATATTAATTACTTTTTCCGGTAATAGCGTCGGAACAAGGGGTATAAATTATGTCAAAGAGTAGAGAACGTTAGAGTTCTACCATCACATATAAAACTTTTCATCAACGATGTGCTGTGTTATAATTTATAATACAAAGAGGTATTTTAAAATACGGTAGTTATTGGAGCTTTGATGGTTCTTTCGTATTCGTTTGAGTGGCAATTAACATCGCGGCGGGATGTTTCAATAAGCTTTGAATTATGCGAAACACGAATTGATGATCGATCGACTCACTTTAGATACATGCACTTCATGTATATGGATATACATGTACATGTGTGTAAACGCGAGTGTGTGTTTTATAGATACGGCAGCTGTACAGCGAGAGAGTTGAAAAATTCTCATGCATCAAAACAGACAGCATAAACTCAATCCTCCAGTCGGTTTTTTTCCGTCAACATTTTTGTCACTTTCACGTCGATAACTGCCAGTACGTTTTGCATACTAATACTTTATTTGTTTATGTGTATGTGTGCACTTGCAGTCGAGAGGCGACTTTAGATTTGAATCTGCTAATAAATACATATCATGTATTGAAAGAATCATTTCAAATTGTTGACGGAACATTAAACTCCATTATTTATTCTCGTCTCCGTAGACTTTGATAATTAATAATTAATTACCGTTACAACTCAAAGAGCACGGCTTTGAATAATTTGAGTATCAGTTGTTTAAACTAATATTACTGATGTAGTAGTTGCCTAGAAATTTAATTGGAAGGTTTAATGGAATTCTAGTTTAAATTTAGTTAATTGAAGTGAAATACTATTATTTTTACTGTAAATTTGCTGTAAGACAAAATTTGTGGAAATTATTTTGATTATTGTCGAAATTAAAGTAATTACAACATAAAACATATTTGTTCTTTATAACTCAAATTGCATTTAAATGTAAAAACAATTTATTTTTCAACTAAGAGGAGAAAAGGAGGGTGAAGACAAAAAAGTTTGGAAAATCTAAAAATGCACGCATTATGATCTCACTTTCCATAATAAAATTGATTAAAATAAAATGTACAGATCGAAACCGTTAATTGCCACGATCTTTGCCACGAATTTTTTCTTTTTATTATTGATAATTATTGACAATAGAGCGAGAATTTTGGGATGAAACATATTCAAAAACTTAATTTTTGAAGCCACTGATAAAAAAGAGATAAATATTGATTATAGTTATTATATAAACTTATAAAAAGAGAGTGACATGCAATTGAAAAAATTTTCTGACATTGACATGGTCTTATTAGATCATGTTGGGCAATATACTTATATAAGAGAATAAATAAATATTTCCCATTCTTAAATTCTTTTTTAAAGGAAAATTTATTTCATTAATTAAAAATCAGTTTAGTAGTTAATTAAATTAAAAACCAATGTCTCATAAGCTCGTTAACAAAATTTGAAAAAGATTATTTTTATTTTATAATTTAAGACATCATACTTAACTTTCTTATAACGAGAAAATTCAGTGATACTTTCAATACTACATTTGGTCAAAAAGTTATAAATGGGCATGTGTGATCATAACTGGCCATAAAGTGACACGTAAAATTGACTGATCTGGTCATATGTACGTCATTAGGTTAAATCCAAAATTATTTCACGGTTATAGAAAATACTGATAGTTATCAAAGAACTGAAAAGTTAGTAAAGTTCATATCTATTCAATTGTAACGTAAAATTTTCTTCAGTAAATAGACAGCTTGTATTATATTCAATTTTTATTCTTCAGGACTTTTTTAAGTGAAAATTTGATTTTATAAAAATTGATTATTGTAACTGAAAACATAAACACAGGACAATTACTTCTGCAGAAATAATATTTAAAAACTTTTGAATAATAAAAATTGACAAAATAAATATTTGAACAGTATACTCATAAATTTTATTGCATCAACTATGAGCAAGAGGATTTATAACGCATATATCTATAAAGAGAAGTTTTTATTATTATATTTACACATATATTGTATATTGTATACTGGACATTCTAGTGGCAATATGAAAAAATGATGATGGAATTGATTCTCATCGGATTTTACGATTTTCCAATATTTTTTAATCCACCGATTGAATATACATTGCATGTATATATTTTATACGTCCCATATAATTCGTTTATTTTTTTTGTCGTTAAAATTTATTTTTCATTCTTTTATTTTTTAGTATTCGCAGTGTAATATTGACAGCAGCCCCAAACAGAGAGGAAACGAGCTATTCTCGTGTCACGTCGATCACTGCGAGAAAACAGGGTATGATCGCACATGAAACGTCAAACTGACGTGATTCGATGATCGAAGTATTTAACTTAATTTTTGTACGTCATCAATTTATCTCTCTTCTCTATTTATCAATTATATTTTATCACTCCTGTTTCCCCTTTTATTCAATAACCATAACCCTTTGTGCTAATATTTTTGTTTGGTTTACTACTTTCGACCAATTAATCAACGTCATGTTTAATGAATACTAACTATTTTTATTTTTTATTTTTTTTCTATTTTTCAAAGCTCAACATTTCTCTTTCATTCATTTATTCATGACTTGTGATTTAACCCTCATGCAGAAAATATTTAATTGCTTGAAAAATAATCAATTGACGCTATTGTTATCTATTCACCTCCGAAAAAAAAAAGTTCATTTTTATATCACGAATATCTGCTGATTTATTTTTTAGGCAGATCAATTTTTTTATAACTATCTTGTGCTGTTAAAAAATTAAAGATTAATTTTTTTTAAATAAATCAGGATAGTATAAATAGAAAGTGACGTATGTGATAAAAAATAAAGGACAGTGAGGATCTCGTTGGCATCAATATGACCCATTCGGACATTTACTGTTAGCGTGCAAACGGCTCTGCAATTACCGAGAGCTTTCTAATTTGGTCGTTGGCCACGAGCCGATCTGACGATCAAATCGTGTGACCTCGTGGTTAAGTACCGAGGTTAACCGAACGGTGCTCGTGCATGAACTATGTCAGTTCGTGGCCACAAGCTACTTATATTGAGAATAAATTGTAAAGAATCGCTAGTTAAATGTATCACACATTCAATATTCATTAAAATATTTTATGATATAGCCTGATACGTCTATATATGGCTTGATATGTTCATATATGGCCTGATGTGTCCATGTATAATTTCATATACGCCCTAATAAGACCGGATATGAAAATTGGCCATATCAGGCTTGACATAACCATATCAAGTCATATTAGGGTATATCTGACTCAGTGTGGCCAGATCGCGCTCGTTTCTTACCCCCACTTTGTAGGACACTCTCATCTGACTACATTGAAAACGGTACAAAGTGGGGGTAAAAAAATCGCACGATCTGGCCACACTGATCTGACTTGATATGGCTTAATATGACCTTATTTGACTTAAAACGACTATGTCGGGCCTTATATAGTCATATGTGTCCATATGTAAGGCTTCAAACAAAATTAGTGTTCAAAATCTACGACAGAGAGCGCAAGATTGCGAATCGTCCCTCTACAAGACAGTTAATTTCAAAGCGATAATTTTTATAACAAAACCATTTTGCTTTTTTGAGGAGCTTATTTGTGATTAAATTTTTTGATGAATCAATTACTAAGCTAACTTTTGTCTGATATGACATGATAATGCATGCAGAATCCCTCAAAAATAGAAAATGATATTCAAAATTTATTTTTTATTCTGATATGTAACCTGATATAATCCGACAAATAAAATTGGCTTTTTTTGACAGCTGTTTAAATATTTAACAAAATTGTGGAAAAACATCAACTCTTTCATTATTTTTCAATATAAATTGAAATTATATACTTCAGTTCATGCCAAAGTTAATTCGATTGATATTAAACAACCACCAAATAAAATTTAAACCTACAAAAGTGACGATGAAAACGATTACTTCAAAATTTAATTCAATATTCAATATTACGCTTCCACGGAATGTCATCCTGGGTCCAGTTTATGAAGAAAAATGAATTGAAAAACGATCAATGATTTTATTCATACTTTTTGAGGTATCACACATTGAGCTAAAATTTGGTAAAAATTGTAATAGATAGTAAATAATAACTCACGGCCATTTAAACTGAATATGGTTGTTAATGGTTTGTTGTACGTCATCCGCGCTTATAATTATTGTGTGGTGAGACTCCATCTGGTACTGTTGTGTAACTAATAGTGTATTAACAATGTACAGCATGTTGGTAATTTTCTGATGTATATAACACGGCTGTCTGACAGTCATGAAGCCTAGAAAAGTTCAAATGTCAAAGAGGAGATTCATTACTCCGGAAAAGTCATGGAATTGTCAAGGAATAAAATTACTGTTTCTCGAATTAATTATTTGTTGAAACAAACATTTTAAAAAATACGTTTTCAAAATTTTTCACCTTCATACATAGCCTTATATGTTTACAACAAAAAAAATTTTTTTTTAAATACAGCAAAATGTTCCCAAGTCAAAATTTAAATCATAGATTCGACGTATTGAACGTTAAAATCGTTATTTGAACGTAATAGACGTCAAAAACGTATGTTGAACGTATCCAATATATTATAAATGTGAAGAGAACCAATAGTGGGTGAAAATAAGTATTACTAAAACTACTCAAATAACTACACATTTTTAATTTTCTTAGCCGAAAGTTAAAAATTTTAATTTTTTTTTTTTTTTTTTTAAAAATTTTGTGGGACAAAATT
>JZSA01001730.1:0-80012 GCA_000956155.1 Cotesia vestalis | reverse complement strand
TGCGTCAAAAGATTTTGTGTTAAAAATTTTTGTGTTAAGCATTTAACACTTTTATGTGTAAATTTAACATTTATTGTGTTAAATTAACACAAAAAAGTGTTGAATATTTAACACAAAAATTTTTAACACAAAATCTTTTGACGCATTGACGCAAAATTTTTTACTGCGTACTAAAAATTTTTTATTATGTCGTATTAATTTCAATTGATATAAATTGAAAAAACTCGACATTAATTAGATGATTATTATTATTACTAACTAATTCTCTCCATATGTAAACATTAAAATGCATGATGCTAGTGATAACTATCTGAAGAAAATTCATATTGTCAAGATAAATTCTCAGCGTGTTAAAAAAAATTAGCTGTGTAATTAGATAGCAAATTAAGTTAATAAAGTAGAAAAAAAATTCTACCCGGTTTACTGGTTCATTATAATTATAATAATCGATTACGGTTAATGTCGATAAATAATTAATCACCCGGTGGGAATTTTGTCGTCAGTAAAATTTTCTGGGAGCGAGAGCGTACCGCGTGTTCATTCAGTACAGGTTTGTAATGGCGATGTGGTTTCCGATGGGAGCATTTTGAGGTGTCTGAGGGAGGGATAGTGGATAAATGTATATGTATTAATAAAGTGATCTACATGTGGGTGTTCGTGGATGGTAACAGTTCATGCATGAACCTCGGGACATCCACTACTTTCCCAGGGACTATCCGCAAGCTTAGTTATGGCCTTTACACGTGAGGGTCGCGGGTCTCTACGGGGTCACTATGGTATTATGTATTGAGTACTGGGAGTTTAGAACGATCTATGTAAAGTATATTGTTTATTTTATATATACATTGAATTTGTTCTGTGTAGTTTGCTATTTAATTTTACCCCGGTGTCGTCCGAAACTCGGGCGTAACTACTGAACGAGTCTGGCTATTGGCGATCCCTACTGCTGCTACTACATAGAGTTGATATAGTATGAAAGTGGTGATTGAAGGAACATGCACTGAAAAAAAATAGTTGATTCAAGAAAAATATTTTGAAAAATTTTTTTTAATTTTGCTTTCAGATATTTAGTTTGAATTAATTTAGAAAATTAATTAAATGGATCAAGAAAATGCAAAGAAGAGTATTAAGAGGAAAAATTTCCCGTTTGATAAATTTACAAAATCAAAAATACACTATTATATTCAAGATAACATATTTTACCAAAAAATTTATTTCTCGAAAACAAAAAGGAACATTGATTCAGTTTATTTACAAATTGTCTGAAGAATACAAAGAATACTCGAATTTTTGTAAATTTTTAAATCTTCAAAAAGAAGTCTTGAATATATTTTATAATGGATTCAAATAAAAAATTTGTTTCTTGTTTTTTTAAGTTTGTATGGTCTTTTCAATGAAAAAACTTGTTCTTGAATTAACAAAATCAAATTCTCAATAAAAAAACGAAATTTTCAAGAATTGTATTTTGGATAAAAAATTTGGTTGTATAAATTGAAGATAATATATTCCTGAACATTAATACTTTTCTTATTATATATATTTAGAATTAAAAAAAATTTTTTTTCTTTTTTATATATTTATTTTAATATGATTATTAGGATTCAAATTTCTGAATTAGAAATTGAATTATAACATCAAAAATGCTATAAAAAAAATTAAGTGAAAAAAGTTACATTATTTGATTTATTTTAAGATAATTATTGAATTCGAAGCTTGTTTACATTAGTTAGAATTGTGGTTTTAATAATTAAATTTTCACTTAGCTAAAATTTCGATTGCTGACTAACTAAGACTTTCCGTACGAGATTAAATTTTTGACTCAAGATAAACAGTTTTTTTTTTTTTCAAAAAAATTTTTTCGAATCAAAAATATTTTTCTTGAATGTTTAATTTTTTCAATTTTATTCTAAATAATAAATAATATTCATGACATCCCATGATTAATTAATGTAGTTTAACACGCCCTTGAACCTTCCAAACTTCGAGATAGTAAATCAAATTCAGAAATCTCGAAAGATATTAAATTAAAAATAATGTAAGAAGGTATCAAAGACGGGCGAGGGTTATCATTTAAATAAGATAAAATTCACTTGAACATTCCCTACTAATCGCAAGGATAAATCCTACGGTGCTTTGCATGCGCTACACTGAGTAAATGCTAGGAGAAGATGGGAGTCAGAGATGCTGATGCTTAGCGTGGTTTACGTGACGTCATTTGAAGCACCTGTCGACTGTCGGCTCATACGGATCCCTAATCGAGCTCTGTAAAACAAGAAGATCATCGCAGACTGAGGAAGAAGAAGCAAGAGAGAGATTATACTGGGATTTATCATAGTTTTATTCCCATTCAGAAAATTATTTCAACTTTTAAAATAATAAAATTTTATGCATGTCATTCATATTCATAATGTAATTTTTCACAGAATTAGAGCAACCATACACATAAAATAAATCCACTAATTAACTCCACTTTAATTTATCAAATTGTGATGGTAATTAAATATCACGTTGAAACTTTTTTTTTTTATTAAAAGTCATAATTCAATTGATAACTCTCTATTCAGATCAAATTCATCCTATCACTTCGCAAATCAAATCAGTTATTTCAATGGAGTTAAAAAAAATAATAAATCAATAGAATAACAGGTTTAAAAATGATACTCGCTCTGAACTAATTAAGATTAATTCTTTTTTATTCGTATTCATCATCCATAAAAATTCTTTGTAATATTTATTAAATAATAAACAGTATCGAATATTTTGCCGACAACAATAGACGAAACAAAATATTATTTTCACAATGAAGTTCGTATTTTATATTACGAGCCAATTATTTTTGTAAAAAAATACACGGTGAAAAATTTTTTGGACTCATTATACACGAAGAAAAAATAGATCTTATTACTATGTAGAATAGTATCCATTACTATGTTACATAGTAACGGAAATTTTTGTGAGAATCCTGCGTAAATGAGAGTCGTTATTAACTGTAGTGACAGCTACTACTCACTTATTTTCGATATTAAATTATAAATTGTGGCTTTTACACTTTCTACATTAAGTTCTGTAATATTTATACTTTTTCCACATCACTTGTCCACTTTAATGTTTGAAACTATTAAAATTAACCGGAATGCGAGTAAATTTTACACTTTAGTTTTTTCCGTGTATCTTTTATAATTAAAAAGATTATATTGAAGGTAGAAACTTTTTAATTGAAATATTGACCTTTTACATGGAAATACGTAGCACTAATAGAATTTATTGATTTATACGAAAATTAATAAGTATCAAAATATAAAAAATGTGAAAACTTGTTTTTTAAAATGTATTAAAACTCTCATGTTTCTTCACTAATTAATGTTCCACCCTTTAATTGGTCGATAGTTGGCAGTAGTAGTTCACTCTAGTCTTTAGCTTTCATGCTCGTCTATTTTATTTATACATTGAAATATAGGTACATAGATATATTTACGGAGATCAGTAGGTTTACATTATATGAGAATGCAGATGGTAGCATTAGAAGAGATGGTTAAATCGAGTTTACAATTAAGATACACTCTATGATAATCCTGGTCTCAATTTGTATACAATCGATTTTAGTCGAGTTTGCCAAGATAATTTAGATGCACATCGTGAGATTAAATGACGAAGAAATACGTGAGAATTTCACTCACCGGGTTTTCCTTTGAACTAACTAATTTAGTTTACCGTTTAATAACCTGATATGTATTTTAAGATCTTTGTGGGTAAAGTGAAATACGATACTGCTTTGCTATAAATAGATTCTCATTTAATTTGTTTTATCGATTAAAATCATCTTCAGTCAAGCAGTATAATAATAATCATAATCATAATAATAATAACAATAATAATAATAATAACAAAAATATAAATTTTTTAAATATAATAGGGGAAGGAGAGGCACAATAGGGGGCCCCCAAGATTTAGTAAAAAAATTTTTTTTTTCAAAAAAGCTCATACAGTTTAAAACTGCCCTTTAACTTTCGTGCGACTATTGGCTATTAAGATATTACTATTTAAGGATACTACAACTTTTTTTTTTCATCGAGTCAGACAATTAGACGCAAAAATTTTCCTGAATCTCCTAATCCAAAAAAGAGAGTACAAAAAAATTACGAATTTTTTTTCGTGATATTATTTACACAGTAAAAAATTCTGCGTCAATGCGTCAAAAAATTTTGTGTTAAAAATTTTTGTTCTAAATATTTAACACTTTTAGACTCGTTGATAAGCAAATGCTATGTTTCTAACGATATTTCATTTTTCCGTTTTTTCAGGGAGTACTCCATTTTGCCTCCAAAAGTTCAAAAAAATAGAGGTAACTAAAAATTGTTGTTAGTTACTTCAAAAACAACTTAAAAAAATTAAATTCAGCGTATTTTAGTCTCCAATAACTTAAGATTATCTTAAGTACCCCGTTTTACCCCCCCACCCCTATATTTTTTCTGTCATGGACTTTTTTCTTAGAAGTGATGCAAGCAATTTTTTCCAAAAGTGCGTTATTATTATTATATTGAAATTTAAATTAAAAATAGTTAATACAATTTAAATTATTATCTCTTGGATCAAAGAAGATTCCTATTAATTTTATTCAACCTGTGACCTGGAAAATATTTTCATTACTTATATTTTCGTATATATATAGATAATGTGAAATATGTATGTATATATAAGATAAGTAAAAGATGTTGAAGGATATTTTACGTACTGAACGAAACTGAAGGTACGAAGCACAAAATAAGTGGCGACATTATCAACGATACGACGCATTCAATCGTGAAGCTGTTATAATCAATTTTATTTTCGCTTATGAGAATCTAACAGCTTCGCATAAAATCAAGTATCAATTTTCGAGCGTAAAAGTTTAAGGACCTCCTATAAATTAGTGCCAATAAGCTGTCATAAAATTACGTCAGTTAATAATAATAACAATAATAAATATAATAGTAAAAATAATGATAATAACAACAATGGAAAAAAATCTTAAGGAAAAAATATTGAAACTTCTGAAACAAAGTTAAAATTAGTTAATTAACTTTCTTTTCTTAATTTTTTTTTTTTTATATAATAGTAGAGTAAACTCAACGTGAAGTATCTGACAGAAAATAAAAGGTCGTTTAATTTTCGTCATTAGACGAGGTTGAATTATTACTGTATAATTAAATCGTAATTATGGAAAATTTTCTACCAAGAATTAAACGCTTTTTCTTATCACAAAAAATAGTTTTCAGGTGCAATTATTTATGCTGATTTAAATTACAAGATTTTAGTAATTTATTTTTTAACTTTTGAATTTTTAATTTCAATTGATAAGTTGAGTTATCTCATGCGTAGTGAGCATCAGACTTTTATTTCACTCAGAGTTTATAAAAAAAAAAAAAAATCATTTCATGTGTAGCGTTATTTATTAACTGAGGGATTTGTAATTGAATATTCATATTAAGCAACCGTGTTATAAAAGTAAATAGAATTATTTTTTTTTTAATTTAAAAAAGTTGACTTAAATTTACATTTAAATAAAACGTTGAATTTAGAATAAACGTTTTCGAATAATAATAATAGATAATTAGTGTACCTCAAAATATTAATAATTTGTTATTTGTATAGATTTTACGAGCTTAATATAACATCAATAACGACCTCACATAAAAAAAATAAATTTTAGAAATCCATCCTCGTTAAATTTATTTTCTACTCAAATTGCGCATTGTTTGATTGATATTGTATCGAGTAATATTTAACTCAATTCTCGTTAGTTGTGTGTATAATTGATAAAAATATATTCAATTCATATTTCGGAGTTTTTTTTACTAGAAAAAAAAAAACACGGAGGTATACAAAAATAATAATTAATGAACAATCCTAATACTTTATTGTAACAATTACAAACAAAAGAATTAATAAAAAAAAAAAAAAAAAAATTACCATGATGAACCTGAAAGAGCTATTATATTTTTTTGAAACTTTTCAATTTCTATAGATAAAAAATTCCGCTTTTTAATTAACACGCTTTCATTAGCTTCGCCTATATCTATCTGTCAATAAATCTGTCTTTCGTTTTATCTATCTTTCTGTGTAACGGAATGATTGAACATGATTTTTTGCTTCCAAACGTCGAATCAAAAATAGAAAATGAATCATAGTTTAAAAAACAAAATAATACGCTTTGATAGAAATCCAAAGTGAAAAATAAAGAAAAATTTTTAGTAAGCTTTAAATAAAAATAGTTATGTACAAAAAAAATTATTTTGGTATAAAGAGTGTGGGGTGCTTTTCAAGATATTCTTAAAGCGACTTTATTAAATACATTTTTTTGTTAATTCCTTCGTTTGTATTTCAAACTTATTGAAATTTTTTCTCATTCTATCGTTTGGTCTTTTTTAACTATTTTTATTATTTATTATTTGTTGATTATATTCGATAATTCGAAGAGTCGATTTAATATTTCTCAAGGCCCACTACTATTTCCAATTTTTTTTTTTTTTTTTTATTAGTATAAAATTTGTTATTATTTTATTGATTAAATGAAAACAAAATGGTAGAAATATATGCAACATTTAAATACGTAACAAAGTTGAAAATTTGAGAAAATCAGAATTATAATAATATCCATTTATAATAATTAAAACTATAATAACTCAGATGAATTTATTGTAATTAAACTTGATAAAGTTATCTCACATGAATGGACTTAGTTAGCCATAACCTAAAGTTTTACTAAACTCATAAATAGGACACTGTACTTTCGCGGTATTTCGCTGGCGCTATAAATTACCTTAGATTAAACTTAAACCACGGACAACGATTTCTACAGAAACTTTCGGTAGCAATAGCAATAGCTTTCCAAATCTTTAGCAATTTATAATTTCAATCTCCATCATTTTTGTTTTATTAATTTCACGTTTCCAAGTTTCTTCTACTTTACGCAAAAGCGTCCGAGGTGTTCAGCTATCTATCTCTCAAGTGACCTCTGCAGTACGACTGCGCAATGAGCAATACCCTAATGGTAAAAAAAAATTTAACCTAGATTTCAAAATTTTCTTCTTGATATTTTATACTTTGATTTCTAATTAAATAAATTTAAATAAAAAAAAAAAAAAAATACATTGAGCTTCCTCGGTATTTTATCTCTAGTACAGTCTATCTATTGAAATATTATATCAGTACTTCAATTGACCTCTCCCTATTCGTCTATATTACGCTGACGTATCATTGTTTGTGAGCACACACGATTCAGTGGTTTGAAAACTGTAGAGTACACGTTTGAATCCCGATAATAGAATATAGATAATAGCTGTAACAGTAAATATGTACACTAGCAGTATAGTAAGTACTCGCTTGTATTAAGTGTAGTTAAGTAATATAGCTGGATTGGTTTACAATCATCGTATCGAGAATTATTGACCAATAACATTAATCCGATTACTGCACTGCAATATTATTTAATATCTTCAGAGCCGAAGAATATCCATGTACACTTCAATCATGTACGACATATGTTATCAACTGATTTTTCTTGTCGGTAAATAATTGAAGAAGTCAGTGAATGAAGGTGTTAAATTACATTTTTTCGAGTTTCGGTTTTTTGCATACATACACAGAAAGAAAAAAAGTCTTGAGTCGAGCGTAAATTTTCTTAAATCAAGAAAATCTTAAGGAAGACTGAAAATTTCTTGAATGAAGTTAAAATTTTTTGAACGAAGTTAAATTTTTTTAAGCCAAGAAAATTTCTTCTTGCTCCAAAATAACTTCAGTCTTCCTTATAATTTTCTTGGTTCAAGATTTTTTTTTTCTGTGTAATAACTTTTATGTTGACTACACATTAACTTGTACAACTAAAAATACTTTCATTCCGACTTTGTAAAAATTTCCAATTTTTTCATACATCTCTGATTCATTTCTTAAATCTTAGATCCAAATTTCTGAATCAACTCTATATTAGGTGACTAAAATGTTTATTATATTAAAATTATTTGGTATTAATTTATACAATTATAAATCGTTATAAATCTTTAAATTTTAACTACTCATTATACTCAACACCTAGTATAATTTAGATTAAGAAAATCACTGTATCCTTTAATTTGTAATCTAATTTTGCCATTCGGCAATTTTGCCTTGGCATAAAAATAAATAAATCTAAATCTAAATCTCTATTTATTTATGTCTTCAATAACCATTATTATTATATTTCATGAATTATTTTTTATTGTAACTTTAATGATAGTTGAAATGGAATAAAGTGATGGAACACTAAAAAAAATCTGGTGAAATAAAAAAAAGTAATTTGAAATTATGTCGAGTCGGATTTTGGATAGATACAATTTGTCTTATTCCAAGCACTAGTGGCACTAGTTCGTGACTTTGAAAAATATCTAAAGAGACATTTCATCTTCTTTCGCCGTTAATCCTGTATACAGTATAACTTTAAAAAATTATTTTCAGCTGTCACTAGCTTTGCTCTATTGTTTGGCGTCAAGATATTCCTGGGTGTACTGCAGAACAACAATTTATTTATTTACATTTATTCTTATGTAGTCGTTCAAATATTTTGCATCTTGGCATAGCGAGTCTATGCACTCGTGTCTTCGCGTGTGACAAAGTCACACCATTTGTTATAAAGTCACTTCATACAAATAATACCTTAAACGTATCTATCGACTACTATATTTTGAATTGTAACGTGTGTCATGCTGTCAAATCTCATGACTATTGAATTTTATATATTATTACTTATTGCCGAACAAAATATTTTCATATTTATAGTATCATAGTTCAAGCCATGATATGAAAGAATATATCTAACACCAGTTTTTATTAATAACATAAAATATTTTATTGGCTGACAAAGAAGGCTCACTCGTTCCTTGAAAAAATTCCAGCACGTAACCTAATAAGCAATATATTTTTTATTACAATTACAGATGACAAAAAAACCAATTAGTACATAACAACTTCAAAATTTTGTTAATTAAAAAAATTAAGCTTAAGCACTGTAACAATAATTTACTTTTTATTTCTCTGATACTTTAGCTTCAATTGTCACGATTGAGACACTTTTTCTCTCACCCTAAGGCATAACCTACAGCTGATCCTGTGTCGTTAAAAATTTTTTGACTAAATGCTAATCCTAGGGTGGCAAAAGCATTTTTTATTAATTGTTTTTAATTTTTTTTTTTAAATATTAACCTTCGTTTTTTTCTTTTCCAATTGCTAATTTTTATTAAATTTTATAAATTTACAATTATTTTCCCTTCAAAATATATAACGATAATTTGATAGTAATTTCTAAATTTTTTATTTACGTGAATTTTTAGTTCATGAAAAAAAAGAAATCAAAATTAATTTTTTAGATTGATTATCAGCTATGAAGCCATTTATTCTAGGCTTATTGCCCATGAACAAATTTGTTGATATTTTGATATATAATTTTTCGACTTAATGTAGTGTTGAAAATCTCTGACAGAGGTCGCATGGTCGCTAAATCGTCTCTTCATCAGAGAGTTTACTTTGAGGTGTTAATTTATAATTAAAAAATTATTCTCTTGGCTCTCCTATTTATTCCTAGGCCACAACTCATTAAATTCACTCATTATTTTAATCAACATCCATAACATGCTTATTTTATTTAAGGATAACAGGGATCAAAAATTTTAAAGTATTGATTAAAATGTACAAAATTATTTGTATATTTCTAAAATAAAATAAATTTTTATTTCGTCTTTTCTGAGAAGTTTATCACATTAGTTTTTAGCTCACTTAACTATTAAATTAATTTTTGTTGAAGGAAACATGTTGATTGTCAAACACATTTACAGAAAAACAGAGAATTCAAAAATCATAATAAATTATTTTTTTATTCTCACGCAGACTGATATAACCGTCCATGAAAATTCTCTGATTTTATTCTTATACAGATACTAGTTGAAAGTATAAAATTTAAAGGAAAAATTGGATTGTTGATACCGAGAAAAGAGCATAAAATAAAAGTTTATAGTTGGTTAGTGGTGGATGAGCAGCGTAGTTCGATTTACTGTGATGCTATGAACCATGATTACAGGCTTAGTTCTCCAAGTTATTACACGGTTCTTGATCAAAAGCTCTAATATCTCCCTATATGATGTAATACAATATCTCTAGCTCTGCTATATAGAGAAGTCCAGTAAGCCCATCAATCCCTTTCCCTGTGGGATTCATATCTGCGATCGCGAATCGAGCCTGACATCTCCGCTCTTTCATCATCATTGGTATATTCTGTAAACAGTGTAGTAGTTACAGATTACTAATACTGCTTGCCGATAGATGATAACTTTGCCTTTTGCGTACCAAAGACCTAATTTTGTACTGAAGACCGTCCTTGTGTAAGCAACTTGGTTAATCATGCAGTAATTAAATTTATATCGTTGCTTTTCACTATTTAATTTGTTTATATATTCATTCACTTATTCAACATCTTTTGGCAATATTATAAAAAAAAAAAAATATAAATTATCAATTCTGTCAAGTATTATGTTGATTTAATAACAACAATGATATCTGGAAAAGGTTATAAAAATATTACCAAACATTTACACTCAAATGTCAGCTCAGAATTACTCTGTTGGCTTCATTTAATTTTTTCCAAAAACAACCTATACAAAAATTGTAATTTCAGTCAATCATATTTTTCAAGTATGAAATTAGTTGTCATACCACGGATAATTTTCTTTATTAAGGTAAAAATTAAAATTTAGTATGAATTTGTAAATTGGATCAAAACATTTGTCTGTTCACAGAGATTATAATTATAATAATGGTATTTATAAATCAACATGTTAAATCATTTTTGGATTCGTATTGAAATACGCTGATTTGTTAGTTGATTTCAGCATTTCAAACAAAATTAAATGAATTTATTCGGATATTTTTACTTTTATGTATGTTGGACGTGTTTCTATGTACCTTGCGGAAATAACGATGTAATACATTATAGCAAACAGCAGAGTGACGTATTAATGAAGGACGTAATGTTATTTATGCTGGAAAAGTTGTTGATCACTGAAAACATGTATCGTCAATTTTATATCAAAAGCATCAGACAATCCATATTATATAACCTTTGATTTGTGTAAAATTATAAAGGTAATAAAATGTATACTGCTCGGGGCATGAATATTCGTATAAAATTTGAGTGATTTTACGATTATTCGTAAACTAATCACCATAGATAAAATGCGCGCTTTATCATGTTTTTTTACAGTTTAAATTTGAGTTAATCTCTAATTACTTTTTTACCAAAATTAAAAAAAAAATCATTCGGCTGTCGAAATTAAAGTAGATCTCCTACTCGTTTAACACAGTAAATGTTAAATCAATACAAAAAAGTGTTAAATATTTAACACAAAATTTTTTTATGCAAAATTTTTTACTGTGTACTTCGCGTGGATTTCTTTAAATAAACAGTCTAAATCAAAGTATCTACTAACTGAATATTAAATTTACAATATTTAATATCAATAAGAGTTGATAAAAAGAAAAATAAATAAATTCATTTATCAAATGTATAATTACAATACCTCTGAAAAACAGCCCTCGTTACAGAACAAATTGCTTAGAAGAACAGATAAAAAATGTTCCCTGGTACGTATATATTAAAGACCATAGTGTGAATTTTTTGTCTTGCGTACCAATTTTTTCCAGTGTTCCATTTTCAGAAGATTCTCTTTAATCTTTCTTTCCTTATTAAATATTTTTTTAACTTATAATCTTTTTTGCCTCCTTGTTCCTCGCACTCTGTAGAGCGTTTGCCATCTAGAAGAAAGCCATGGATAGAAACCTCTTTTCGTACCGCTCAGGAGTAATTGACTGACGCCTAAGGCGTTATATTACGAAATATCTCTAAGAAAATAAAAGTAAGATACCAGAGTGAGGGTGAGGGTGCTTTTATTTTTTATTTCAATGAGAACGTTTGCACGAGTTCCTTTGCACCGTTTTCAACCTTCATTAAGACCATTTTCTTTCCTTTTTGCAATTCTCTCTTCCTCCCGCATTCTCTTACAATCCATTGTAATTTTATCGCGCAAAAAATACCGCTTTCATTTTATTTTTGTTGATAAAAATTAGTAGTCATTATTTTTACGAGGAATATTTTGTTCTGTAATTATTTTTTAAGCGTTCTAAGTTTGTCGGAAAACCTAAATAAAAAAAAAAAAAAAGTACTACTAGTGAAATAAGTATTAAGAAAGTCCATTGTAAAATTGGTATAAAGAAATCATTGTAAAATTAGTATTAAAAAAATGACACTACAAAAATGTCATACACATGTTGTAAAATGTCAAAAACTGTCAAAAACCTATTGTAAAATATGACGAAAAAAAAAAAAAAAAGACGGGCAACTATAAATAAGAAAATCTTTAAATATATTCATTTGTAAAATGACCAAAAAAAATAAAGCATTGATTAAATGTCACCATTATGAAAATAATCGGATTAAAAAAATTAGAATTAATAAAAATATTCTAAATTTAAAAAACAAAAATTTGAACATCTAAAATGACGTCATATGACTAACAAAGATAAAAGTTAAAAAATCTGACTATTATTAATATTTAATAGACTGAAATGTAATTATTCAAAAAAAAATGATTTTTATTCTCTTCATTAATGAAATTTTTTTAAAAATTCACTGTTAAATTTTTCGAATATTTTCATGCAATAACTTCTTTGAAATTAATGTAAAATAATTTATGATAGCCAATTTTAAGCAAAGCTTCGATCAAAATTAAAAAAATTTATTAATCAATTGTTATCAATAAAAATATGGTAAATATTGTATTAAAATTTTAGTGAATTTTTTTTCTCTGTAAAAAAATATTTAATAATTTACGATAAATATAAACCAAAAGTACGGATTGTTTTATTACCAAGCTTGCTTAACATGAAGTTATTGAATTTAATAAAATATATTGAAATTGTAATTCCTATGTTCTCTATTTATTTCGAGTAAATCTACTTAGAATTGTAAGAAGGTCTTCGAGAATACTTTTAACCGTAATCTTACTTGATTTGGTCTTTCTTTGTTTCATTGGTGTAGTTTAACCGAAATTATTCCTCAGCAAGTAGTAAGTAGAAAAAGGTGATTCATTTTCAGCTTTGAGACTGTGAGTCGCGGGTGGATTAGTCGCGACGTGCGGCATCCGTAAATTCATTGCTCGGAAGAAATAGTGAGATGGAAAGAATTAGGATAGAGTGAAAAGAAATCCCGGAGAGGATTCGGATTTTTTTTTGCCGATAAATAAAGCTTCGAGATAATTCATCGCAAATTGAACTGTAATTATCCTCCTGTTTTTAAATACTTTTCCATAATTTTTTAATGCCGCAATGAATATTTAATTAAACAGATGCATTTAATTTACAATACCCTGATTGTTCGAGTGAAATACATCTAATTGAAAATTTATAAAATTATTTCGTCATGGTGAAAGTTTTAGGACAGTACAAAATTTCGACATTTTGGATATGATCACATCTAATCCTCCATAAATTGTAACTGCAGTACATTGGTAAAATTTTTTATTTTTTCCCCAGTACAGATTATAACTTTAAATGTCCTTCAAAGCTTTGAATTTAAAGTTTTATAAGAAAAAGATAATATAAAAGCATTTAAAAAAAAAAATAAGTTCTAACTTCGCATAAAACCACGCTACAAATAAAGTTTTATTAGATCTGAATGAAATTTATTTTTTCTTTCAACTTTAATCCAATATTTTTTCAAGATTCTCTTTTAGCCATAATCATATCTGTCCCTATTTATGTGAAAAAAATATTTCCCATGTCTTGTGTCTCCAAGGTAAGAGCATAAATAAGAGACAAAAATATGTGAATGCCGCCAAATAAATATATTTATATTAACACAAGTGATATTTGAGCTAATAAAATTACAAGACTTATGACGAAGATGGATTTTTCTCCACAAAAAATTGGTTCAAGTTGAGAGTAGTTTTTTATTCGATTTCTGTTGTTTTATGGGTAGCGTGGGCGGGATAATCACCTCGAAATATTGCCGGTGTTCCGAGTAGTCTCTCCTCAGTACTAGGCACGGAACTTTTTCTTCGCGTCTGACAGAGTGAAGTACGGAGCGAAAATATTATCCGGAGAATAAGTTTTCAGTATTTAGAACGTAGAGGGTTTGCCGTTCATTTTAACCTCACTGCAATTATTATTACCACCCCGCGTGGTCCTCAACAACTTACACCGGAAAAGTAAAGCTCTCTATTAACATTAGTATGGGAATTTATTAAAGGTGACTTTTACAAGGCTGCCATTTGTTTATTTTAAAATAAAATTTAGTTGCATAACGCATAAATATATAAGCTAACCTCCAAGACAGAGCTGACGAAATTAAATACATTTTATCTAATTCACAATTACTTTTCATGTCTTATCATTCATATTTATCTTAATCGAAATCGCAACACCTCGTACATTGCTTTATCTTACTTATCAAGACTTCCTTAAATTATTTTAATTCTCTGCTTGGAAATGTTTTATTTTTTTTTTTTTTTCCGTGAAATGAGAAAACGGAAATTTTCATTCACTTTACTAGAATTTCTTTCGTAATGTATCTCGAGTTGAGAAAATGAGATTTTATGAATTCACATCAATTCACAGTAAAAAATTGTCTGTCATTGAGTCAAAAGAAATTGGTGAATAAAAATGTTATATACCTATATAAAATTGTATACCAATACTCCAAATTTTTTTCGACTTAATGACGGAAAAATTTTGACTGATATTTTATAAAATAAAACTCATAATTTCGTTGAAGATTTTATATTTTATTAAAATAAATTATGTTTTGTTATATAGAATGTCGTTTTGGATATTAACATGCGAAAAAATATTTGTTTCGTTAGAAATTTTGTTTTTACAAAATTAACATTTTGGAACAAAGATGACATAATAAAAATGTAGGAAATATTATTTTTTATACGTTTTTAAAAAAAAAAAAACTGAAATTTTGCCTCATAATAAAAATTAAATCATTTCAATTTTCTTACAAATATATATATAGAAGCTCGCTATAGTGCGAGCGAGAAACTAAAAAAAGGGGTGACCAGTCTAGGGTTAAGTACTCTTATTCAAAACATTAATGTAAATAAATAAAAATTCTGTCTCATTGTGAATTTCATCCTCAAATTTATAACTTTAAAAAAATGCGACTTGATAACAAATTTATTATAAAAATATTCTCTTTATACGAACAATTTTGATGGTTCAGTTTCATTTCCAATAAGTATTTTTCGACCTCTAATTGGTAATAACGTACATTCTAAATTACAATAAAAAAAATTGTATTACAACATAAAAAGTTGTCCATTGTAGTAAACTCTATTTGAATTAAATTCAATTTACAATGTTTCAAATGTTCGTGTCGTTAATGAGTTTTATGCACAGCGAGCGTATAAAGGCAAGTCGATGAAAATGTCGCCAACCGAAGTTGCGTGATTGTTAAGTAATGGATATAATTAAAACGTTTCTCGCTTATATTCCTCTTTTTTTCTCTTTTTATCCTTCGATATAACAAAAAAAAATTAAAATAAAATAAAACATTTGACATTTACATTGAAAAGCAATATAGATTTTATTTTTATGCGACTTTTATGTGCATCGAGTTTGCAAAAGTTAAAATAAATATGAAAAAAAATTTAATTAAGTAAATAAAGCAAATTAATGTCACGCGACAGAAAAAGACTTTTTACCGGGATCGTGGGCATAGAGATGAATAATTGACTGAGTAAAAATAAATAAATAAATAAAATAGAAAACTCGCAGGTGCCACTTAGATGACATCGAATTTTTTTTTCCCACTTTTGTGGACCAATTTGTTGGTGCACTATCTGCCGGTGTGCTTTTACCTAGTCCGAGTAATGTTTTTATTTTTGTTTAGTTTTTTTCCCGGACAACCAATTCAAATGTCCGATACACTCGGATGGACTCGAAACGATAATTGTGTGTTAAGCCTCCATTTCATTCTACCAATTTTCGGGCACACATATCGCAGAGCAATTTCATTTTCTATGTTAATTAAAGATTGCTTTAATGGACACTAGCAAACGATACGTCCGTGGTTGACCGAATGCTCTCAAACTAATCATTTATACGTGATAATACAGTTAATTATTCCGATAAACCTTTTTTATCAACTTTATATACTTATTATTATATCTACGAAGCAAAGAGGATTAGCGCGTTTACATAATTTTGGCGCAATAAACGAAAAAACCTCTTTTTTTTTTTTTTTTTTTCAATAAATTGCCAGATTACCTTTTGCAATTTGTAATTATTATTATGCATTTGAATTAGCTTCGTTGTCGAGTAATATTAAAGTTTATTATGATTGTAATTGTAATAATGCATTAATATATGATATATCACACATCATATTTGCTGTTGTAGAATTACAAACTTGTATGTTTTATGGAGATTAAATAATTTAGTTCTGGACTTGAATCAGAAATGAGAATAAGTAATCTAATTCAACACGCGTGTGTTTGCGTGGGACGTAATTTTGATATAATAATGACATTTATTTGAAATATATTATCATTATCATTTATTATTATTATTAATCGGATAGGATTAAATACATTTCCAGTAGGTTGGTTAAGGATTTAATGGACGAAGCAAATAATTTTTAATATCCCTCTAGTTGGGCGCAGCTGATCTCACAAGCTAAGGAAAAAAAATCTTGAAAAAAGGAAATTTTGGTTTGTTTAATTTTTTTAACAATGGATATTTTAATTTTTTGTACTATTGTACATAATTACTTCGTAAAAATTCTATTTAAAATATGCAAGATTTATTTTTCTTTTAATATATCCATTAGAAAAATTTTAATCATCAATTTTCGGAGCTAAGCTTTTTAGGTACATCACACCTAATTACGAGAGTTTTTGACATGTGCTTGAGGGAGGGTTAATATTTAATTTAAGCTTGTGTCTTTTCAATGTTCAAGGTGTGACATTTTAATGTTGTGTCCGAGCAAAATTGAGAACAATGTCGAGTATCTATGAAAACGATAATTGTTAGTGCACTATTGGTATTTTTTCATTATCAGCGAGCGTATAAAAGGTCAGTAAAAAGCGGTAGTCATAAACCAGGATATTGGGTTACAATACAGTCTCGAGTCGGATAGTAACCGCGAAAATTGACAGTTAAACAATTAAAATTTATATTATTTGCAACGACATCGATAGTATGTTTGATATTAACATTCCATTGCCTGTCCGCATTCATATACTGGGTGTAGTTGGTATTTTCGCGCTTTTCCACACACTATACCCCTCTCGCTCAACAGCAGAATGCATGAACGTAAAACATTGTACATACATGAAACAGGGAGCAGTAATAGTCCACACCCTCATTCACGAGTGCCTATAAAAGCAAACGCGGCTCTTCGTACTCGTGTAGTCTCACAACTAAACGTCCAAATCGCTTCAGTTACTTCTAGCTTCTACACAAGAGCAGTGAGATACTTTTTTGGGTTTTTTTTTCTTTTTAGGTGAAATACTGCTAAAGAGTTATAAAATTCAAGTGTGATAAAAAAGTAATACCATTTTCTTGTCGTTAGAAACAATTATTTTTATATAATCGAGTTTTTCGCTGCTCGGCATATTTGAATTTTTTTCTTTTTTAGGCTAGAATATTTGTAATAAATTGACGCAAAAACTTTGAGTTTTTTAGTGAATGGAAAATTTGTGTGATATTATTGTTATTTTTTTTTTGTTATATTAATGTTTTGATATAAAGATATTCACATAATTTTAATTGAGATTTTTCTAATCACATTTCGGCAACAAATTTAACCTTTTTATAATTAATAATTTAACTAACAATGAAAGTTATAAAGTAAATTCACTGAAAAGTACAAGAACAAATTTTAAAAAAATATTGGGATCGGACCAAGCCAGAAATCGAACCTGGATCCTTTCAAATTTATAATATAAGTAATTAAATACATAATCTACATGCTGTTAAAATTTGGAGACGATTTACCAGGTCCAACCAGAGATAATTGCAATTGAAAATGATATTTTTATACAGGCGGAATGGGAAAAAAGAAAGAAAACCGCGAAGTTTTATTATTTTTGTATTGAAAAAATTTTAAAAATTTCACGAAAAACTAATATTACTTAGATTAATCCATGTATAATTACCCTAAAAAATTCTGGAATTCCCTACCACTTAGTTTTTGAAAAATCATTGATAAACTAGTAAAAAAAAAAACACACTAAATCATACTTGTAAGTGAGGAGTTGAGTTTCAAAAGGGTATCTTTTTATTTTTGATTAATCAAGAGAAAAAAAACTGGTTATCTTCATTTTTAAATATTTTTATTGAACTTTTTCAATTTAGCTACAAAGTGATATCGGTTATGAAGCTACAATTCGATTTTTATTCCGAAAATTTATAATTCTTGAAGTAATTAATATTAAAACATTTTGAAAACTACTTTTTTAAAATATAAAAAGATACCTTTTTGAAAATCAGCTCCTCAAGTGAGCAATAGCCCGCCCGTAAGAGAGCCGACACCAGAGAATGAAAAAGACAACAGTTGTCAAAGAACTACCTTAATTACGCGTAGATAGCTTTACCGACTTATTTAAGTTGATTGTCGAAATGTAATTCAAAAATTGTCAATAAAAATAACGTCAATTAAGAGGATTAGGGAAGCTTTAGTATTTAATTAATTAGTGCAACAAAGTTGAGAAATTACCAATTTTAAGGATAATAACTACTAATTACTATTATTGTTATTATTATTATAAGAGCAAAATTCATTAAATTCACAATTATATTGTTTTCTTGCATTGCAAATTTTTATGTTTCACGTTATATCACTTTCTCTGTTATATGAATTGTTATGTATTCTTTCGGGCTGTTAAAATACCTCGTCCCACACCCATTTTATAAATATCACATTACATTATAACTATCACTATTATTAATATGATATCTTTGTAATTAATTAATATTCAAAAAAAAATATAATAACAATGATTTAATTAATGATGAGAACCAAAAACATAATAAATAGTAATATGTAACTAAAATAAATTATATTGAAATAATACGTAACTAACCGAAATAATAAATTATAATTATAATTAAAATGAACATGAAATTCGATATTTGAAAACAAAGTTATTGAGTAGTTCAGACAAGAGTACATTTAAATTAATTAAATATCACACTAGCGCAAATATATATGTGTAAATTATATGAATATATATAAGTATAAGTGCAGACGATATAGCTAAATTATTTAGTATTAGTATAGTGTAGCAAATGAGATAAATTTGAAAACGTGTTTTTGTACGAGGTCAGCACGAGAAACTTTAGTGAATTGCGTGATTTATTCGTACAAAACATTAGTACAGAATAGAATAGAATAGAATAGGAGAAGATAGAAAAGGATTAAATGGATAGCAGTAGTACGATCAAGACTTAGAACTCTAGACTGGTATAGTATACGCCGGTAGTTCACTTTCTTTGTCAGGTAATATATGTTTTTACTCTGTTTTTTACGTCCTCACTTGTACGGGAGACGTGCAACCTGTCAAGATGGAGTTTCCTAACTTGGCTCACGGATTAAGTTACACATTCTATTCTCTATGCGGGAGTGCCGAATAAATGTAAGTAATAAAGATCTCAAATCTAGTATATACTAACTACAGATAAATATTACAGTTCAGTTGGATCCATTTTTAAGGCCTGTTTAACTTTTTTATCATCCCCATACATCCTAGTCCGGTTATTTATGGATTAATTTTCGTATTCATTTAACAGGAAACAAGCTACTGAATTCAACAATATGTTCCTACTGTACAGCAGCGCTACTCTCATTTTTGTCTGCGAGCTTTTGTCGGCGCCACGATCTTGTTTGCACGAACAGAAATTTCGTGCAAACACAGATTTCGTTATTTTATCTTATTTTTTTTTTTTTTACTTTGAATAGAGTACGCGCCAGTTGGTTAATAGATAGAAGTTGTTTACCGTTTACGTTAGGGAATTTTATAGAAACGAGGGAGTGTAATTTTTTTTTTTTTATGTACTTTTGGTCTCATCAGTGTGATGCAATGTACACTAGCGACCCCCATGGAAATTACGTTTACACGGAGAGAATTAAATTATATCTTCTATACAATACAAAATTTTTTGTGTTAATTATTTCAGACACTACACAGAAAAAAACATTTACTTGAATCAAGAAAATAATTTAGAAAAATTTCATTTTCTTAATTTGAGTAAAGAAATTCTTAAACTAAGAAATTTTTCTTGGTTTAAGTAAATTTTACTTAATTCAAGAATTTTTCGTCTTAATTCAAGACAGTGAAACTCTTCAAAATTCTTATCTTGGTTCAAGAATTTTTCTCTTGATTTAAGTTAATTTTTTTTTCGGTGGAGTAAAATTTTTTAGGAATGAAATAATTATTTTTATAACTTTGCATTAGAGTTAATAATAATTTAATGTAAGTTTTTATGATAAAGTATCGACATATTTTTCATTTATAATTTGTAGTTGTTATTGAAGATGGTAACGGCTACTACGGAGCATGGTAAAATTTAATATTAAGAAAAAAAATATTATTTTTTAAACTATTTAAAAAATATTTTCATGGAATTATATTGAATAAAATAATATATTATTTAAAATAATTTTTTTTTGTTTAAATATAAAATATACACTGAAAAAAAATCAGTGTTAAAAATTACATTTATTTTCTTTTTCTAATTTCCATGTACAATAAAAAAAAATTTTTTTAATATCTTGGTTACAGTAAATTATTTTTTTTATAATTATCTTTTTATTCCTCATCATGTTTTGTAGTCAAAATAAAACAAAATTATAATTACACTCTTGAATACACCTGTAAAATTTTATGTAAATGTAACAATGTAAGGTAGTCTCTTGATCGTGAAAATTTAATGGTTCAAGTAATTAAAATAATGAACACCTTAAAATGAAAATGACTGCTGTTGCAAATAAATTATATCACTCCAGTTGGATCTACAATTATTTTTCCTCATTAATTTATGCACTCCGAATGATTTAATTTCACTGCAAAATAAAAATTTTTGCAACCAACCAACAGAAATAATTATAATTTAAATTAATTATTTTTTAATAAATCGAGTCTCAAATAACACGTCTATTAAATATTTCAATTAATTTACATTGCCAGAAAAAGCAAAATTTACCAAAAAAATTAAATAATATATCACCAATAAGTAAAATAAAATCAATTAAACAAACTTTATAAAAAAAATATTCCACGGTAATTAAAAAACTAACAAGTAAAATCTATTGTAGTATCACTAAAGTTCGCGGCTATAAATTACAACTAGAATTGATCCGCGACTGTGAAGCTAGAAATTTACCGCAAGTTGTTATTCCACTTAACGCTTTATTCTGAAACATAAGAACAGCTGCACCGTTTAATTAAAACCACTATTCCCGCCACCTCGTTCCCGTTGTCAAGCTTTTACTTCTCACCCATTTTCTTATTCTGGCGCCCAAAACTAAAGCTCGATATATGTATAATAAACAATCTGAAATATACAATTTCATATAAATTTAAATTACACTGTCAGCCAGATTCGTTACTCTTTGACGTTTTCTTTTTTACCTTTTCCGCACCAATTAATTAACGCTTACTTTTGTGTACAACTTCACCAGCTACCGCTCAGTGTTTCAATAAAATTTAATTTAACCGCTTTTACACAATATTGATATTTTTTTTTTCTCTTCAGACAATGAGTGATATATTTTTTCTGCTTTTTAAACTTTTTCTATCTTAAAGCAATCAAATCATAATATCTGTTACGTTCTGGCAAATTTTAAATTTTATTTAGTGTAAATTTTCTTGGCTCAAGAAAATGTTAAGGAGGATTGAAAATTTCTTGAATGAACTCAAAGTTTCTTGAGCCAAAAAAATTTTCCTAAGCCAAGAAAATTTCTTGTTGCTCCAAAATAACTTTTGTCTTCTTTAAAATTTTCTTGGCGCAAGAAATTTGTTTTTTGTGTGTATCTGAGGGCAGGTAAATTGGAAGTATTATTAAAAACTTATAAATTTAAAAAGTACTTCGCGGAGTAATCAATGACATGACCCACCCGTGGTCTCTCAATTTTCTAATGAGGTCAAACCTAAAGATGATTAAAAAATATTTTATTATCTGGGAAAAAAACTTGAATTTTCCAGAACGTATCAACATTGAAAAGTGGCAAAGCGTTTGAACCGTGAAATTTCAGATTTCCAAAACTTCTTTTGAACCGTCATTCTATATGTATGTTTTCATTTAATAAGCAAATGCGAGAAAAGTAAATAAACCGCCAATAAAAACTATAATAGGAGAAAAAGTAAATTTTTTATTAGTTTCATCATCGCTTTTTTTTATTATTCGCTTCGTATGTGTTAATGTGTATATGTTAAATGTAAATTTATTTTCTCGTTTTTCAGCAAATTTTTATGACGTCGGCTTATTTTTTGCTTCCTGCAGTTTTTACTCTCGTTTTTGAGTAAAGCGTAATATAAGCTGGTATAGATTTTTCATGTGCCCTTAGTTAAGCCAAGCAAAACGTGACCTTTATCTTGATTTTATAGTGAGATAAATATAACCCAGGTATATTTATAGATGTATATTATTTTCATTATTACATACTGTATTGCATGTAGTTTTTTTTTTTCAAAAATTTAATTTAATTAAATGGAATCAAATGAATAGTTAAGTTTTCTAGTTTAAATGGTTGTAGTGTTTATTGACCCGAATAAAATAATTTTTATTTTAATAAACAAGGCAGTGCAGTGAAAGTCGACAAGTTTATAAATACGGAAAAATTTTTTTGAATTGATATTGAGTTCTATGCGGAATATATAAAAATTGTTGAACAATTTAGACACTGACAAATGGAATCCATCCTACTGATTGGAAGTATCTCCATGTTTTCTATAGAACATACATGATATTGTTTTAATTTCATGTCCTTAATTAAAAAAAAAAAAAAATATCGACATCGTTTAATGTTTTATAATTTTATTTCCTTCTTGCATTTTTCCACAATTTTTTTTAATTAATGTTAAATTTAGAATAATATTTTTCAAGTTATATTTGATAACTTTTTTTCAAATTTCTAAAAAATAAATAATGTCCAATTAAATTAAAAATATTTCCATAGAAAAAAGAAATTGGAATTTATTTTTTTAAGATTTACATCTACTTTTTTTTATAAATTATTTTGATAAGAAAAATAATTTTTTTTTTTTTTTAAACACTAAACTTAGTTTATATTCAACGCGTCGATGATTTGAATTTCAATTTATATAGTCTAACAAAATCCCGAAAAAATTTACTTGAAATATCCGGTTGAACAAAAAAGACTTACTGTTTTTATTAAATTGAAAATTACTGCTATAGAAAATTGCACATCCAATATTAATATACGCTCACTAGAAATGAATTCATATTGAAACATTTTTATTTGAATTGTGGAATTGAATGAATATTTAATATCCTCAAAAAATCTCTCCTAGAATACGTATTCTATTTCTCTCTTATTATGTTAACTCACAAAAAATAAAAAAATAACATTAAACAAAGATAATTCGTCAATAAAATGAATATAAATTAAGACTGAATACAACAAAGCACACATAAGAAGAATTACTACAATTTTTTCTTCCGCCGTATTATTAAATTTAGCATTTCCCAAAAAAGAAAAATTGTATAACCAGAACGAGGTTAAAACTTTCTCGTTGCATACGGTCAAAAATTTTCCATCTACCGAGAATATAAATTGAATATTTCGTAGTTGCGTCATATAATACGAAAATAGGAAAATTTACCGACAGACGATCGCGGTTGATAATGCATGCGCATGTATGTTGTATCGTGCCCGCATACTATACACTATACACTGGTTTGGTTAAATAAAGATAAAGACAGCAAAGGATCACCGCAAAGAGGAGCGGGAGGAAAATATATATCATACAAGTGAAGTTAAGTGGTATGAAATGTTTTGTGTGTGTAAAGACTCATCACGTCGATGAAAGTTGGCTCGATCATACAATTGGGGTGTTCGTACATCGCCCCCGAGGTTTTCTTTATTCTCAACAGGAATATAAATGAAAAATTTATCAAGCTGAGGAAGGTTATTGCATATGGAAATGAAATTAACATAATTTTTTTTAACGCTGTATTCGATTATATAATTTACAATGTACATTATTTGTTCATATGTTTTTACTAAAAAATTATTATCGATTGCTTTTAAAAAAAATCATTCAAAGATTTTCTTATGTACATAATATATTTTCATTACTCTAAGCTTGTGAAAAAATTTTAATTTTAATTTTTGTAAAGTAATTTTAAGTAAAATAATTCTTTCATCCAAAAAATTTTTTTTTAAATAAAAATTAATTAAATGCTGAAAACATACAAAATGTTATTTCTACTTTTGTCTGATACAGTTTGATATGAGGCATGATATGAAAATTGACCATATCAGGTAATATATGGGCATATCTGGCTTGATATAACTTGATATGTCCTAAGTTGCCTCGATATACTCATGTTTAGTTTTTCGTCTAAATTTAGTTCTGAAAATTTCCGACGGAGGGCGCATGATCACTGAATATTCTCCTTACAAGAGAGTTGAGTTTTAAAATACATATTATTTTTTTTTACCGCAGATCTAACTAATTTATCTAGTGGTTTTTTTCAAATTTTTGCCACGTAAATTAAAATGTAAACAATTACACAACCAGAAAAATTTAACTTTAAAATAAGTAACTTAAAAACAATGTTGAGGGTTCCGAAAGAGAACGGGAAAAGTTGAATAATAACAAACAAAAAATGTAATACTTTATTTTTGTACTATGATGAAATGATAAATAAAGAACATTTAAAACTGATCTGACATCTGACTAAATTTTTTTATCGAATTTCCTTGCTAAAATTGTAAGGTGAGTTATAAATTGTAAACTGTGAACTGGAATTGAAAAAAGATTAAAAATAAATAAACAAGCTATCAGTTTTTTTTTTTATAAAATTTTAGGATTTAAATGGAAACTTATATTATGTTTCTGCATATGTTATACGGTATATTTTTTTCATTTAGCTGATGAGACTTGACATTTAAATATAATAAATAAAATCAATAAAAATCGAATATGTTATTCGTTATAAAAATATTCCATTAAGTAAAATTAATTTACACAGAACATGATTAGAGCCTGACAGACAGGACTAATCAAATAAATCGATAAGAAAAACTATTGTAAATTTCAAACATTGTGAAATAAAATCAATAAATTTCTTTTAACTCTTGTTGAAAATAAATAAAAATTTAATTTTCATTTTTACCAAGAACCTGATATGGTAAAAAATTTTCTTCAAGGGAAAAGTATAAATATTGAAACTAGAAAAATTATCACTAACAATAAAAAAGTATTAAATTTTTTTATGAAAATAAAAATACTGAGTCATTAAGAGGAAAAAAATATATGTATAAATAGTTATTTACAATTAATAGAGTAGTTTCTTTTAAGTATCAAATCGATTAGGGTGTGTTGATTCTAAGATTTGACTGTTATGTGTCGTTTCATAAAAAATATTGTCCATTAAAACAAAATGGGAGTTTGATCGCGTGACTCAGAGCGGGTATAATTATTTTTACTCACGACCAATCGATGTAATGTTTGTAGTATGAAGCAGATTTTGTTACTTTTTTTGCTACTTATTTACAAAAGCATATTCTGTTGACAAAACATTGAGACGTACTAAGCATTGTGTTATTGTGTTATATACATGAGACAAAATTACTTACGAAAGGTCATCAGATTGAAATGTTGATCAGAAACTCACCTGAAACATAAAAAAAAAATAGTTTAATAGAACGGATATAGATATAACAAAGACATGTTCAATAAACTTTAAATTTTAAAAATAAGTTCTTAAAAGTCACCCATTCATTAATATCTCATCATCTATAGTTAAGTAAGCTCGGCGCTAACAGAGCACGCCATCTCAATTATTTTCCGAGTAACTTTTGACTTTTCTTTCAGCTTTTCGTTCCCCTTAGCAAACACACTGGCAGAGTCCTAGAGTTTAATCATTACTTTGCAAACTTTACAGTGATAGCAATGAAGTTTCCCTTTTATCAATACTTTCTCAATTTAAATGAACTAACTAATTTACTTGTAATTATAATTATATAAATTATATTTGTTCTGTATAAAATAAAAACTTTATTCAAGCGAACTTTTTATCAACACTTCATTGTCAAATTATGATCATGTTGATAAAAAATAACTTTCTTTTCGGTAGTTCGATTTATTAAATGAAGGTTTTTAATTGAAATTCAAATATTTATTCAGTACTAGGATAATTATATTAAAAAGAAATAAAATATTTATTTAAAGTTTAAGTTTGTTAAATTGAGTTTGAAGTAAGTGTTAGATTTGCGGCTAGCACCTCAAAAGTACTTGAAAGCAAAGTGAATTTAATTGCTAAGAAGTTTCGATGAAAATTTAGACCATTACAGTTGTACTATAAATATAAATATATATACATACATTTCCGAACTTGATAAACGAAATTACTGTTGGTGATATTTTTTTTTTTATTTGTTGTGAAAGAACGAAATAAGATTAGAATAAAAAATCGTATAATGGAAAAGAAAAAGGAAAAAAAGTTGAAATCTTCATGAAAAATTACCGTGACAAAAAAAAAAGAAAATAAAAAACAATTTTAACGTATTCAACCAAATTATTGTATTTAAATTACTTATTGGTCACGATTTTTGTTGTAAATTATTAAATCTCGCAAAAAAAAATAGTATATTACGACCCTAGGCCAGAAAGTTGGATTTTCTGGCGCGTGGGATATAGATGCCGAGGCGAAGCCGAGGCTTCTATATTCCATGCGTTAGAGCATCCAACTTTTTGGCCATGGGTTGTATACTATTTTTCTTGATCCCCATCCGAAAATACGGAAACACGCGGGGGCGGGGGGAGGCGCCGCCCGAATTCCTCAAAACCTCCTCCTCGTCCAAGGAATCATCAGATGAATATCCATATCAATATTATTAGCACAACTGGCCATTAACACTTTCGCACTTTCACAACCTCCAAAAGTTTGACAAGCGAATGAATATAGTAAACAGCATACTTGTGAATATAGCTATTGTACTAGCGAGCCAGAAAAAAAACGTAGTCCGCCAGAGCGCGCTGTAATTCAAGTAAGCCACAAAAATCGTACTTTCTGGAGCGAAGAGCTGCCAGAAAGTGCGTATTTTCGGGTAGGGGATCAAGAAAAATTTTTTTTTTTTTTTAATTACAACTTAATTTCAAATAGTGATATTTGTTTCTGAGGATTAGTTTTTAAAATTTTTTCATAGATCAAAAATTAAAAAAAAAATTATATAGAACAAATAGCTGGGCAATTTATCTGAAATTTAAGTTTGTAAATATTAATTATATTTTTCCAAAAAACTTGACTTTTTTGGAATATTGAACCAAATTTTCATAAATGTTGTATTTTTCTTTTTTTAACTTTTTTCGATTAACAGTCACCTTCAGCATTTTACCTTCCTACAACACGTACCAATTTCACCGAGGCATCACCCCTATACAAACTATTATCTATTTGCAATCATATCAGCCAAAACAGTGATCAAGTAGACTTATTGGACTCAAAAACTACGTGATAATGTTAATTTTAACTAGTCAAAATATATTATAAATTTTACAGTTATCTATTACTTAGATAAAGCCCTTTGTAACTAAGCCTTTAAGTCTACATGTGTAATAAATTAGCTTAATTGTAGTTATAATCAACATGAAATGTAATATAAACTCATTACTATAAATGTACATCACTTGCACTATAAAGTGTCCCTATCACTGGCCAGTAGGCTGTTGGGACTTTAATAAATAAATAAATAAATGAGTTCTAACGTAAAAAGTGAAAAGTAATGAATTATTAACATTACTATTTTATTAGATAAAATAAATTATTTTATTGTTACTGAAATTGACTTTTATATGGTAATTATTAGGATTTCTCAATAAATCAATTATTAAAGAGAGAATTTACCAAAAAATGCTAGTGGTAGAAATTGAAAAAAATGTTGATTTGACTTTTTTAAAATATTAAAATTTATTAGCTTAATCAAACAAAAAAAAATTTTTTCTTAATATTAAAATTTTCACATCCGCATTTTGTAATTTTTGAACAAATAACAACTATTTTTATTTATTCAACAAAAAACAAAAATTATCTCTCCACGGATTTTTTAATCGATAATAATACAAATAAAATTTCTCTCGAAGTTAGTTTCACTCCGTAAAAATTAAAAACCATCCGCTCCGCACATTATTCTCAGTGTAAATATTAAAAGTAAATACCGCCGCTTATTTTCTCACCACCCGGTCCGTATTAATTTTATGCTACAGCACTAGTCAGTCCTCCGACGCTTTTGCAATACAAAAGAAAATTGCAATTAAAGGAATAGCACGCATTTTTATTATCTTCACATCACCAACTTGCTCCAGTATTTTCTGCATCACCAGATCTCTCTTCTAAAAAGCGGGAGACATTAAATCGATATTCCAGTCAGATACTTTTCTTTTTCCCTACTAAGCTTTCAATCATGATTATAGGAAGCAATCACTTGAAATTACAAAGAAATGCTTTAGAATTTCGAGCTACTTCGTACCTTGTACATTGAATTATTTTTATCGACACTAATAAGTCGATGCTGCACATTATATCAGAGAGAAGGTGTTGGTTGAATGATTTCTTCTTTTACTCAGAAAATAAAAATTAATCAAAAAGTAATTAATTAAGATTGACTGAACTAGTTTAATTTATAAAAAAAAAATTGTTTTGTAATCAAAAAAATTGCCTAATTAATTTTAGCGGCAATTTAAAATGAAATAAAAAATTCAACCGGGTCAGGTCGGGGTGACAACTTAACACTCGAGTGTAATATACACAGTGAAAACTATTTTCATGTGATAACATATTGTCCCTATTCATGGCACTAATTAGTACAAACGTCTAGCGTTCATTAGTCTGCGTAGATATATAGCCCCACTATTAATTTCAATTAACACGTTGAGCTATCCAGCTACGACGCCTCACAAACTGGTCAATGGGACGTTAAGCAACCATTATTCTACCTAGCTCTATTGTTATGTCAAGTATATATCCGATTTCCATAATGCATTCCGCTAAAATTAACTGAAATCTTAAATTGCTTGGTAGTTACTAGATTTGTGAAAAAAAAAAAAAAAATTAGTTGATTCCAGAAAATTATTCTGTAGGAAATCTGACTCTTGTTTTCAGAAATTCAATTTAATCTAATTCAATAAATTTACAAATTGAATAAAAAGAATAAAAAATTCTTCACACATTATCGAAAATATGTTTCAGAATGGATGCAAGTCAAAAGTTCGTATTTATTTCTTCACTTGGTATTTTTAATGAAGAAACTTTTTTTTGAATCAACATTATAAAGTTCTTTCAAAACAACAAAATTATTTTTAGCTTTCCACAATTGTATTTTTGGATAAAAAAATTTGAATACATCGATTGAAGATAAGATATTCTTCTTTGATAATATAAAATTTAGTAAACCAATAAAATGAGTTTCAAGGCACGAAATTCTTGAATGAAAACAAAGAATAATGTATTTTAATTTAAAAAATTTCTTTTTTGATTAATGGTTAAAAAATTCAAATTTTTTATCGTATGATTCATTTTACAATTTCAGCGCAAACTTTCCCGTCAGTGGGTCATTAATTCTGGCTGCAGCAACGTTCTGCTGATTTTTTTTTTATCATCAAAATAAGTCTCAAATAAATTTCAAAATGGGTTAAAATAAACGAATTTAAAAAAAATTTTTTTTTTTTGATATTTTCAATAAAAAAAATTTTTCTTAATTCAAAAATAAAAAATTCTTAAAAAGAAGCGAAATCATTTTTAGATTTAAAAAATAGTGATCTTGGATAGATTTGATTGCATCATTGAAAATAATATACTCAATAAAATATGTAAAATTTCTCAATCCAAGAAAACGAATTTCAAGACAAAAAATTTTTGAATCAAGAGTTCACTTTTAAAAAAATTTCTTGGACCAAAAATATTTATTTTAAATTAAGTAGTTTTTTTTCACATCATTAGTACTGAGAATTCAAAATTATTAATTGAGAAGTTTCATAATAATAAAATATCTCGCGAATGAAATCCGTATTCAATTATAGGAGGTTGCCCACAAAAAAGATATTTTTCCTCATTAAAATAAACAACTTGACGAGATTTATCGATCAGTGTTATTTGCCGTTCATAAAAAGTTAATGAAATTCATAGTGTCATTGCCCTGGCAGTAAATGGCAGGGATGCTCGTGCCAGACGTTTGTTTTTTTAATACCTAACTGAAATTAAACGGCGAAATAGTTGATTTATGACTTTTTACCCGCTGAAACGATAATTGAATTGCGCTGGAGGAATAAATTTCGCGGTTTAACAATACTTTATACTAAAAAATATTTTTATTCTCTGCCCCTCATATTTTCATATCACTTTGGTTATTATCTGCTATCCGTTTGTTTTAATCTACATTAACTTTTTGCGGCAGTAAGTCAATAGACTATTTTTGTTGAAGAAGATTGAAAAAGCTGGCAGCTGAATGAATGAAAGAGGAAATATGTAGTCCAGAATTATGAATCATAAATAATCAGTTGAGAAAATACCTAACCAGAGCTGAGAAGTTAAAAAATAGATTCAATGTATCGCTGCGGTAAGTCTTAATGTCTTATATTTTTGGATATTCTGGAGAGAACGTAGGATGCTGATGACCTCGTGGTTTCTCTGCAGATTCGTTGAATCTTTTACGTTCGTGACTAGACTTTAATTTGGAATAAGATAATATAGTATTAGCGTCGCTGCGGCCTTTTGCGAGATTACTATTTTCTTTATAAGAGTCCCGAGCTATTTTTACTAAATACAACAGGCTCTTTTTTTTTTCTTGATCTAATTATTAGTTTTTGGAATTTTAGAAGCTATTCTAGCTAAAGAAACCTTACGTAGAATGAAAATTATTTTTTCTTTAATAAGAAATTATTCTGCGTAATTAAATGGTCGAATTTGATTGTAAAATTAAAAACTTTTATACAACATTATCGTTATTAATAAACTTTTATTGACCCACGGAGTTTGAATATTTAAATCCGGGGTTTTTTCGGAGTGAATCAATGGAAAAGGTGACCTTTGTGGTATCAAGTTTTAATTAAAAAATTAAAAATAAAAAATTAAAAATTAAAAATAAAAACTTAAAAATAAAAAATAAAAACTTAAAAATAACAAATTAAAAATTAAAAATAAAAAATTAAAAATTAAAAATAAAAACTTAAAAATAAAAAATAAAAACTTAAAAATAACAAATTAAAAATTAAAAATAAAAAATCAAAAATTAAAAATTAAACATTAAAAATTAAAAATTATACATAAAAAATTAAAAATTAAAACCGGAGAACAAAATTCTTGGCTCAAAAAAATTTTCGGGTGCCTGAAGTAAGGCCGAAGTTATGTTGGCCGAAGTAAAAATTTTTTTTGAAATTCTATTCTTGGTGGAAGTCATTTTTTCTTAATTCAAATGATCGTAAATACTTGTTGCAATAAATTTTTGTATTGGATCAAAATTTTTAGATACGTTAGGGAAGCAGCGCCACTTACTTCAGCTGAGAAAAAAATTTTCTCATCTTGGGAAAATTTTTCTCTTGAATATTTGATATTCATTTTATATTATTTTAGCGTGCAATCATACATATTGAATGAAAAAAAAAGATTCAATATTATTTGATCTTCCCATTTGACATGTTAATCAATAAAAATGTTAATGAAAATTTACTTCTATCTTTATATTGAATTTTTTGAAGCAAGAGAGAAATTTTCTCAAGACAAGAAAATTTACTTCTATCAAGAACTAAAATTTTTGGAGCAAGAGGCTGAATTTTCTCAAAACAAAAAGATTTTTTTGACTTAAATAAATTTTCTTGGATCAAGATACATATTTCTTAAAGCAAGAGATTTAATTTTGTTGGAATAAGTGAAATTTCTTGAGTAAAAAAAAATCTTGTCTCAAGAAAATCATTTTCTTCAAAATGGAATTCTTGGATCAAGAGTTTGGCTCTTGAGTCAAGTCAATTTTTTTATCAGTGTAGAAATCGGTTCATTCATTCAAAAGTTATTGCAGTTTAAAAATTTAAAAAATAGTGTTTTATTAAACTTCTATCAGAGTTTTGAGCTCGGAGAAGTCAAAATGAGACGAAAATTATATTTATTAAAAATTGATTTTTCTATCAATTATTTAATTACAATTTCCATCAATAATTAAAAAATTAAATTTATTAACTAAAAAAAATTTTTTTCTTGATCTGAAAAGAAAAATTCTTAAACTAAGAAATTTATATTGATTTAAGTGAATTTTATTTGATTCAAGAACTTTTCACCTTTTTTAACACAATGAATTTCTTTAAAATTATTTTAAAAATTTACTTTTTAACGAATATTTGTAAGTAAATGCCAAAATTGAAAAATTATTATTCAACCAAAACAATTATATATCGTCAAAATTGATATGGTCTTTAAAAAAAAAAAAAAAAATAATAATTTACAGTTACATTTTTAATATTGAAAATTTTAAATATTAAAATTTATAATAAAATATTGAAAATCCACAGAGTGATGTACAAAGTCTAGAGTAATATAAGGACGACTTTTCCTTTTTTTTAATTAATAATCATGTGTACAAAATAGTTAATTTTTATCAAAATATAATATTAAATAACATAATTTATATAAATATTAAACCGTCACACTTCATCATCATATAGATTTAGCTTATGAGAATGATGAAATATACCGTAGCTCATCGGTTGTATAGTGTAGGGGTTAGGTATCGGTCTAGCAAGCGCGCGGCTCGGGTTCGAATCTCGGACAGGACGGATTTTTCACTGTATTTCTTAGATTAGCGAAGGTTAGGTTTAAATAAATTCAAACAGGCTGAATTTACGTTAGCTCTACATCTAAAATCAAATAAAAAAAAGACGCTTAAAAAATTAATTTTTTTATTATTTTTTATCAAATAGCATGAGGCAGACTTGAAAGTTGACTAGAGTACAGTCCTGGTAACTAGGCATGGGCCAACAACTAAGGGAAATAAAAATTAAATAATAAAAACATAACAATAAAAGAGGACTTAGGGGTTTAAAATCGGATCTAATTTTTATTTTCATCAGTTCCGATTTTGAACCCTAAAGCGCCGAAAACGGAAATTTGTAGCGCTTGTGGGACCAAAACCGGACCTACTTAAACATGGTAACAGGCTCTAGTTTGAGCCCCTAAGTCCGAAATAGATCCGATTTTAGAAGGTTCTAAATGGGCTCTGAATTTCGACTCGGGATAATATAGTATTAGCGTCGCTGCGTCCTTTTGCGAGATTACTATTTTCTTTATAAGAGTCCCGAGCTATTTTTACTAAATACAACAGGCTCTTTTTTTTTTCTTGATCTAATTATTAGTTTTTGGAATTTTAGAAGCTATTCTAGCTAAAGAAACCTTACGTAGAATGAAAATTATTTTTTCTTTAATAAGAAATTATTCTGCGTAATTAAATGGTCGAATTTGATTGTAAAATTTAAAATTTTTAAACAACATTATCGTTATTAATAAACTTTTATTGACCCACGGAGTTTGAATATTTAAATCCGGGGTTTTTTCGGAGTGAATCAATGGAAAAGGTGACCTTTGTGGTATCAAGTTTTAATTTAATTTCTATTCCTACGTCTTTTTTAGATTAAAGTAGTTTGGTAGCTAAAAGACTTAAACTTGACCCTTTATTTTTTTATATTTATTTGAAAGATTATTACTAAATACATCTATGGAAAAAAAAGATTTTTTTCCTCATTGTTTAAGAAATATAATTAATTAAAATTATGCAAAAATATACGAGCTCTAATGAGTGTCTTTTTTCAATAATTCCGGAAATTGAGGGCTTGTAAAAAATTGGCAAAGTTGACTTCACAAAAAAAATTTTCTAATAGATAGAACGATGTTTCAAACTTATTCTATCAAATTTTTATAACATAGATTTACCACAGTTTTAATTTTTTTTTAATTGTTTAAAGTCGCATAAACTACTAAGGCCATGAGCGACTACGGTAGGGGGTGAACTTTTGAGGTTGGAACTCGTTTTATTTTTTTGTGCTGAGCAGAATAATATACTTAAATATTGAAAATATTCATTGGTGTACGCTGGACTCGAACCCGGTCCAATGCTTTGGTAAGCAAGGGCTGGATCAGCTAGGCTACTGCGCGTCTCAGTTTTAATTTAATTAATTTTTTAATATTATAAATTGGTTTCTATCTTTGTTGTTTGTCGGTGATATTACTCCTCCATATTTATCCGGGGAAAAATGGTGACTTCTCGGTGCGCGGCAAATTTGAAATTGAAATAGAATCATAAAGTTTTTTTACATGAAAATAAATTGTTATTAAACATAGACTAAAAGTTCACGTAAATTATAGCAGAGTTAACATATTGAAGTGATATTTGCAAATTTAAATAATAAATTAACACCGTGAGTAACTATTTTAACATTTACTGTGTTAAATTAACATGAAAAAGGTTAAATTAACACAAAAAAGCATTAAATATTTAACACAAAAATTTTTTTACACAAAATTTTTTGACGCATTGACGCAAAATTTTTTACTGTGTAATTAATTTTTAACAGTGGTTATGAATATCAGTCTTATTTCTGTATTATAATATAAATATTCATTATTTGATCGCGATATTGTGCAGAATATTTGCTGGGGTCAAATAATTATCTTATATAACTTATGTAAATTTCTTGAAGTTCCTAGATTGGATTTCATCTATATTGCCAGAGTAAAACTTACATCGGGTATAAATTTTATGTATCGTTTATATAAATATATCGTTGATGGAGAAAGCGACTTAACAGTAGAATAAGATCGATTTGGTCGGACGGTAACTGTAATTAGATTATCCGAGATTCGAGGGATATAATCTATCTAGCATTGCTGTTTCTCATTTGCCTTGTGTATTCACAGTTGCCTGGTTAACGGACTCGTCCAATAATCCACTTTACGCTACATATTGTCCGTGTATGTTTATATATATATATATCTGCACACTATACAGTACTGTAAGTTGTAGGTTCTCTACCCATCAGTCTAATCATACTGACTTCGATAAGAAAATTGTGCTAATCAATCATCCCTATTATCTTATAATCCACCTTTACTGTTGCTATGCTCGATTATAAATATTAAAACGATATTTGTTACCAATTTCCTATGGGCATTGTAGTTATACATTATGTAATCATTTTTGTTGAAGGCAAACTCATTATTCCATAAAACAATAATTTAAAAAGTATTCATTTTCATTTTTTATTGAAACATAAATATTGTAATCGAAAATTTAAAAAAATTTAGAAAGTTTAGTCAATAAAATTTTTTATAAAATTCAAATGGAAATATTTGATAAATTAGTATTTTATTTTTTTTAATGTCAAAATTTTGTTCCCTGAAAATAATATTTATATGAACAAAAAGACCAAAACTCGAAAAAATAAGAAATAACAACTTCATTGTCTGATGTTTTTTATAAATTAATTATATAAAGAACTGTAGGTTTATGAAAAATTGAAATATTTAATTTAACTTGACCTCCAATAAATCAATCAAAAAGCTGTCCTCTTAAATTGAATTGACAGATTTTTCGACCTCAAAAATTCAATTTATTAAATTACGATTCCGTGGACATCGATAATTGAATTGTTATTATCATTCCATCACAGGTACTCTACAGATATTAATTACCGTTAATTGAATCAAAATGAGAAATGAATAACCTAAATTCAGAATAAAACATCAGATTCGCTGTCACGGATATTGAAAATTAGTAAGTAAAGATAATTATATTTAGAAAATAATAAATTAAATTGATTGCATCACCACAGAGGATTGATTTGATTGCAGAGCCGCAAAAAAGTGACAAATAACTATGCGAGAGAGAAGATCGAATAATTGCATTAAGACTTCTGATTATAATGGATTATGAGGTGTCTTATTAAAAGGAGTATAAGAGAATTCGCGAGAATATCGAATGGCAGAGCTCTCAACTCTCAACCCGGCACTTAACTCTATTCACAATATTGAGACTATCGACAAGTGGTGTCGAGTTAGCGGTAGTAGAAAAGAGGAAGGGAGAGGGGAGGAGATCGATCATTATTGGATTTCTCTATTCTGCTATCTGTTTTCTCATCCTCATCATCGCTTGGCTCGTATCCCCTTTCACAGGAGCATCCGTTTTTCCCTCGCTCTGTAATCATGTCGTACTTTTGTTTCCGACCTTTTACATCACACTTTATATCTTTAAAGACCGCTGACAAAGACTCCCAAGCTATTATGCATCCGGTGTTCCCTCTCGGGTCACTATTCCGCTCGCTGTGATTTCTTTGTCATGCCTGTGTGTAATTATTGCTGTAATTTGCCTCTGTCTAGCATAACAGTCCTTTTTGACAGTCATAATGGCCACAAAGTCCAAAGGCTACAAAAAATTTCATTTAGTTAAAAATAAAAAATACTGATTTTAAACGATGCTTTTTATGCTTCACTTCTATCCTTTATTTTCTTTGGTGAGATGTTTGATTTTATTTTATTTTATCGTTTTTATCACAACATAGTTTTTACACATTTTATCAAAATATTTACAAATTGAAAGTATCATTATTTTAATATCTATTAATAAAAAAAGGAATTTGATCACTAATATTTCAATTATATGTTTAAGACATTCTACAAAATTTTTAAAAATATTTGACAATTATTTAAAATCTATTTTTAGTCATAAAAAATAAAATTTTCTATATTTTTTTTTAATTATTAATTTTCATTTCATTAGATTTATTTTTTTAGTATTCAAAAGTGAAATAAAATTTTGTATGACTCTTGATGCGAAGCATCAGAGTTCTTAATGATCGATATTGCACGCCTCATAACCGAAGCGGATGAGGTTGTGTTCTACACTCGCCTTTCAAAAATCAAGCAATTTTTTTAAATAAAACTATTTCGATTTATTTTCTATTGCACTTGTAGAACAATATTTACTTATAAATGTAATGACATTTTTAAAAGACATTTTGCTTTTTAAATAAATTAAATTAAATTAATTAAATTTTTAATAAATTTTTATGCTTATGCTTCTTAACAAAATTTCAAAAAACTACACAAACTAAAAACAGAGTGGTCAAAAAATTCCAATTAATTAACAAGCTAGAATTTGGTTTCGAGAACAAGGGGGGGGTACACTTTACGACCTAGGCCAGAAAAAATAAACGTTGAAGAAGGATTTCCAGAAAACGGTACCTCGGCGGATGCCATCTAGTATTTAAAAATTGAACATATTGAACTTAGATGACGAAAAATATACATGTATAGTACACTTTTATATTTTTTATAAAAATTCATATTTCCTTAATTTTACAAAAAAATTTTTATTATTTTTTTAATATTTGATTGATCGATTTTAGTTATATCTTAATTCTGCCATCACTACAAAAATTTTAATAAATCATTCAAAAGTTTTTAAAATGAAAATTAAGTAATTAGAATACAGTAAGGTTTGACTGATGATAAACTATAAAATCTATCAGTAAAGGAACATAAATGACTATGATAAAGCAGAAAATCCTTCTGAAAGATAATTAATGAACAACGTGAAAAAGAAAATAGAGTAAAGAAAAATAACATAAGAGAACGTTGATTTATTAAAGCTAAGCACAAAGACACGAAAGCTTATTCTCACGGATCGAGGAGTTATTAATTATTCAGAAGCTGCTGGCACACTTGCAATGCGCTGGTCCGAAAACACACCCACTGGGATAAAATGAAATTATATATAATAATTATATAATTTAAATTGGCTTCACTACACTTTGTTATTCAACGTCAGAAGGAATTTCAGTTACGTACAAAGCTTTGATACAATTTATCTGTATTCTTTTATTTTCACATAAAAAGTGATTAAGGAAGCGAAGCCGCACTATTTTTTATTTATCTTATTTTTTTTTTTATATTTTTGACGTGGTACTAGAAACTAATGGAGCAAATAATTGTCTCGAGAAAAATACACGGGATGAAATTCTACAAGATAATGCGGGGAAGCAACTGACTGGCAGAAGGTGATAAATTATTTCATAGGTTGGAGCACAGTTCCAGGCACTGTATTCTCTCGTGGAAGGTATATAATATATACCTTCATACATTTATTTAATACATACTAAATTGTATTGACGACAAGAATTGGTTCTGTGACGCTCCATCTGGTTCTTTCGAATTTTTCTACTACCTACATCTAGAGCCAATGGTAAAGCAATATGAGAAAGGATGCCAAAGCGTATTACAATGAATTCCAAAGCGTCACGATCTCATCTTCCACGTACTTCTAAATTTTATTAGAGTGAATGCCAGGGAACTAGGATCATCTGATCTCTGGTTTATTGAAAGTTGATTGAGTTTATTTATTATTTATAAATAACCCATCAATCTACTCAAAAATTTATATTACTCACTATATTTTTGAACAAATTATTTATTAAAAAATTTATTATTTTATTGGCATCTGAAAACTATTGATAAATGACAAGTCACATAGACAATGCAAAGATCTATTTTTATAGACATGTTAAATTTTAGATACAAAAATAAGTGAAAAGATCAAAAATTTTATTTTTGTTATTTTTGATGTACTGGAATAATACTTATTATTAAAAATTAAGAATATTGTGAACATAAAAACATCAAATTTTGATGATTATACTGTATTTAACGATAAATATATTGAATTAATCTTAAGACGATTGATTCTAATGCATTTTCTAAGTGTCCCGTTCCCATTGGCAGCAATGATATGTTGATTCAATCCTCTTAGACAACTAATCCAAGAACTCTAATCCTGAACCGATATAATACAAAGCTTCGGAATCAGAGAACCGTGCATCCTAATCTATATATAGTTGAGCACTTACTAGCGGGCCAATTATACAATAAATCAATTTATTTGTATTCGATTTCCGACAATCCTAATCTCAGTTTTAGAATTAATATAATCTAAATATATATATTTGTAACTATAAATATTAAATTGAAACAATTGTAAGATTTATTGTAAGATTAATGTTAACTAGTGAGCTAATAAGACCATTGCAAACTCACAATCGCACACCAGCTGAAAAATATTATTTGGATTGACGAAATAAATATAATGTAAAAATTTGAGCCCTTAATATTTATATTAGGAGGTCGATAACTGAAATTTTTGATTTTTTATTTCTGAAGGGGTTTTCTTTTTATAACTTTGAAACTATTTAGAAAAGATAAAATTAAGCACAAATTTTTTTTAAGAAAATTAAATGCATTACAAAAAAAGTCCAATTGAAAACTTTTATCAGAAAAGCTGTTTTCATGAAATGAGACTATGAAGATTAATCAGCTTTTATGATTTAATTTTAAAACGTTGGAATTTTGTTACTAATAAAGAACTCAAAAATTAAGAAGGACTGATAGATATTTTCAACGAAAATTTAATGCTCTGCAAAAACGATCGCTTAACATTTTTTGAAAGATTGGCTCTTTTAAAAATTATTTAGGCTTAAAATGGAATTAAATATAAATATAACATTTTTTCGCTTATCACGTGATTTTTTACACTTTATTGATCGTTTTGACATTCTATTCCTATTTTGAAAATTTGCTATGAATAATTTTTTCACGAAATTTTAAAAATAACTTTTGATAATTAATAATCAAATAAAACTCTACTTGATGAATTGTTCCAAGGCAGTGTAAACTCAGAACTTATTTCGGTAGCATTTAATTGAAAAACAGAAAGTGTTTGAAAGAAAACAATCTATCAGCGATGGTACTTTATACTTAACCTACATTTCAGCATGAGGTAGCTAGTTTAATACTATTTGAACTTTTGTTACGAAAAATAACAAATTAGACTTACGGTAAAAGGAAAGAGGCCAGTGAATTGGCGAATTAGGCATGTGCACTCTGTCACGAGCATGCATCTCTAGTAATCAACCAAACTTTCGTGGCTTTAAAAGTTTAATGCTCGTAACAAAACTTGTAAGTTGAGTAGAAAATTTTACTCAGTTAATTTACAGGTTGTGTACATGTATATGTATCTGGAAGCAGTATACATGTATAACTTCCATTTTTATTAGTTGTTCTTCTTAGACTTGAGCTTAATAATTTTAATAACTTACTTCTCATAAATTAAACTACAAATAATACAATCGTAACAATCGCACATGATTAACGCTATTAAGTCGCTAATTTGCCAGATGATACTGTTAAATAGCCACTAAGTCAGTTTGACAGTACTAAGTATATATAATTGTTTTATTGATAATTAATGACAAGATTGAACTTTAATAATTAAAAAAAAAACATTTTAATAGATAAAAAAATCTATTTGAATCCTGAATCAATTTTACTAGCCTCAAACTAAAAAAAAAATTACTTAGGTCAACGATATATCTTGTTTGAAAAAAATAAAATACTCGATCGAAGGATAAGATGAATAAAAAAAGATTTTTTTTTATCGATCTCTGTTCAATAGTTATAATTTATTCATTCGAATGTTAACGGATTCTTTAATTACAACATGTAAATATTTTGAAATAAAATTAAAAATTTGAAGAAAAATATTTATTTAAACAAAGTTATTTTTTTTAACTGAAAGTAATATTTACACAAAATTGGAATTAGTTTTATAAATATTGTTAACACTTTTAAAATTTAACATGTAATATTTAACCGGTAAATTTAGCCGATCGGTCTAAGGCGCATGGCATACAGAGTACTCGGACTGGCTCACCAACCAGGCGTGGGTTCGAATCCCAAGATGGTCTTAGAAACCATCTTGGTTGATATTTGACCATTGCCGCGTAGATTAAGATTTTCACGACCCAAAAAGACCCCAACGTACCACTCCCAACAGTTAAAGTCGACTATATGACCACAGCAGTTAAAACCGACTCTGAATAAAAATTAATTAAAAAAAAAAAAAAAAATATGTAATATTTTAATTTACGCAGATGAAGACCTCCAAGTTTTTGGTTGTCATTATTGTAAAGATAAGCTGTTTTGTGCATTGTTATAAGGAAATAAATTTCATTCTATTGTCTTAAATGGAACAACTAGTTAATTAGTTACCGCGGAAACTGTTTAATTATTCTGATACGCTTTTGTCATTTTATTAATTAAACATTTAAATGCACAAGTTCTTTTGTAACAAGCACGAAACTTGTTCATCATTATACTCTACAACAGTAACTTTATTTTATTCTGTTTTATAATAAGGCATTCACTGTTTTATAACTGATACTAATTGGAAATTAGGTCATAGTGAATTTACTGTCGATGAAGAAGGATTAAGCGAGCTATCTTATCAATGAATCGAGCAGTAAACAATATGTATTGACGATTCAGAAACATTTTAATTATAACGAATGAAACTAGTTGTCTTTAACAAGTAAATAAGTATAAAAAATACATTATTTCATTGGGGACATTTGTTCTCACGAATTTGATTCTTTCGTTTGAGTTTGAGGTATTCAGTAATTCATTAAATTGCATGTAATGTCTTGTTTTATTGTTATTTTATGATTGTAACTAATGACTAATGGGTAATGAAAATTGGAGCCACATTTAAATTCAAGTCCGACGTTTCTATGATATCAATTAGCAGGTTGAGGATAGTGTTGACGTTATTATCTTTGATTAGTATTCTGTCCTTTGATGAAAATTATGTCATGGCGGTGAAGGACTATTCTAATAAGCCCCTCTAGCGTTTTGACATAACTCAGTCTATTACGTCTCCCGGTCTAGGAGGTGACTTCAGGCTATGTAATTACATCCCTTAGGCGAAACAATAATAGCGCTCGAAATTATCATCTTAAGATGAGTTAGATATTGTATAATATATTCATATTTATTTATTATTATTATTATTATTATTATTATTATTATTATTATTATTATTATTATTCTAAAATTAAATTTTTCTATGATTCACTTTTTATGCTTGTTTGATTTTTCCTGCTAATTTATTAATTATTTACAATTAAAAAAACCATTAAACTATTGTTTTTAATTCAGTTCTGCGTGTTAAGCAACAAAAATCAAATAAATAAATCAGGTGATTTAAAAGTGTTCTAGAGACTTTATATTATTAAAATCACCATAATTATAAATTAATAAGTGCTTAATTTTTTAACAATTTATTTTCTTCCATGTAATTGTTTATTAATCAGCTTTAAAATATATGGAATTTTGTAATTAATGATTTATTGTTTTTGGGTATGGAATTTTTTACTGTTTAATCATATGTAATTAATTTAAAAAAGAATTAAAAATTGAAATCAACAAGTTTTTTGCATAATATATCACAAAAGCTTGTTATTTACTTACGCACCAATAGAATCTATACAATTTTTTATCAACTTATAAGCATACATACATAAGACGTCACCTTCGAAACACATCTCAGAAAGTTGAATTTTTAGCAGCAGTAGTGAGATAAAATTTTAAATGGAATAGACTTTGTATTGGAACACGTTGAAACGGTAAACGGTCTATCGAGATACCTGATAAGTCAAGTAGCAGCCCTTGTATCGTTGCCTCGTCTCTACTAGCATCGTTCTATTCCATTCGTTCTATCATACATTATTCAGGAAGGCTATTCGCTGACAGATGACAACGAGAAATACTAAAGTATGATATAAGATCTATAGATACGATGTAATATAGTAGAGAATAGACAAAGATATATTTCAAGTTTTGTGTTCTGTATCTTGTATTTTATATATTTCTTTGTCTTAAAGTGTATATGCTGCATATATGTTAATTTTCATACGTACTAATATATTTTTTCATGTTCGTATACTAGCGGTCCGGTTCTTCACTGGAAATGAAGACGTTATATATGAATATACATCTATATTCCCAAAAACATGAGCTTTATGCGCCAGTACGTGCTCGCTGCATCAGCAACTGCACATTCGGTATTCAACTCGGAACGTGGCCTAAATTTTAACCTCACATCTTTTTGAAAAACACATATATTTTTCACTTATTTTTTTTAATCAACAATGATAATACATCAGTGCAATAAATTTTGTCATAAATCACGTAAGAGTAAGTACGATGAGATTTTTTAAGTGTGTACTAAAAAATTTGAAAGCTTTTAGTTTATCTATTTTCGTTTTATCGGCGTACTTTTAACGCGAAAGAAAAAAGTATTGCCAACAAAAATGTTTTGAAAGAAAGTGATTGACAGTTAAAATGAAGGAAAGGATCGATAAAAAAATATTTGCAAAAAAAATCCTAAATCAGCTGATAAAATCTTTAAACTTTCGATTTATCTGATCGTTTATCAGAATTCACTCATTTGATTAAAAATTAAAAACTGTCAATTTTATTTTCAACTTTGAAATCTCCAAAAAAATATTTATAATTTAGAGATGGAAATAGTTACCATCAAAAAGTAAAATAGTTGACATTACATCTTGTTTCAATTTAAAAGAAAATTACGACTCTTGAAAGTACAACCGTAAAAATTCTCAATAGTAACTAATAAAATAAAAAAAAATTTTTTTATGATATTTTATAAGAAAAACTTATATTAAATTATTTATAATTCTGATTACAAAGTTATAACAATAATAATTTCGACATTGGAAAATTTTGTTATTTTTATATATAATTAACACAAAAAATATTGTATTGTACACGGAAAGAACAAAATGACACTAGATATCATTCCAGATTATACTCAGTGATATCTGTGGTGAAAAAAATTTCAGATAGTAGCTAGAAAAATCTAGATTATACTGGGTGATATCTGGATTATACTCATTATAATCTGGATTGTACTAGCTACTATCTAAAAAAAATTTCACACAATATAATCTAGGATGATATTCAGTGTCATCTTGTTCTTTCCGTGTAGATGATATAAATTAATTCTCCCCACGTATTTTTAAAAATTAAAAGACTGGGCCCATAACCTTAGCGACAGAAAAATTATATGAGAAAAACATATTTTATAATGAATGATCTTCATGTTGCAAAAATAAATCATATCCTTTTTTTTGAACATGAAATAATATGGTTAATTTTAAAAGTGAGATATAAAAATTGATTAAATTGAATTTTCCATATGACTCAATTTTTATTCTTTTCGTATCAAATAACAGTTAAAATCAATAATAAAAATGTATAACAAAACGATGAGAATATATATAACAAAATGAATACATAAATTATGGTAATTCGGGCTTATTGTTATGCATACAGTGAATTAATTGGAAAGAGAAAAGCTTGGGAGCTTAAAATGAACAACAGCCATAACAAGAACAAGCGTAACAACTTGGTAAGAACAAATAAAATATGAGTAGCATCACGTAAAACCACACAAGTTCAAAGAGCTTTGTTGAAGGCTAACGCAAAGAAGCGGAATAAAAACACTCAGTGGACCGTAAATCCAACCGAGCGTATATACATGAGCCCACTGGATGAATAACGGAAGAGTAAAAATAATAATAAAAATAAACATTTTACGAAAAAAAAAATTTTTTTTAAATAACGAAAATGATAATAATAATAAATACTAAGTGCCATTATGTGTATCAAAGCTTGCGCGATGAAACATTAGGTTGAATGTTTATAAACCCGGTCGTGTAATGCTGACATACAAAAAACTATAGCTTAGTTATTTTAACGAAAGATAGAGCCCAGGTACATAGTCACGTCTTCTTTTTTATATATTATATACTATATACTATAGATGTACAAGTACATAGCAGCCTCATATACCACTGATAAGCTCCCAGAATAAAGTAGATGATGGTAAAGTAGATCTTTTGCATAGTATCTGGTACTTGGATCAGCCTTTTCATTCGCCCCTGACATGACGATAATTAAAACTTCATGAATATTCAGTATACAACACCGTCTCTACCTATACTTATATTATATATGTTTATACATCATTCCCGAGCGTCTCAAGGATCACAGAGTTATTTATAGTCATCCATATTGAGTTTCAATATTTAGAAGGATGTGGTGACGAAATTTTTATACACAATAAAAGATTAAAATTTTCATCGAAAATAGAAATTTTTTTTTTTCAAGCTGCCATTTTGTTAAATCAGACATTTTAATAATTTCTTCGATTTGTCACTAAATAATATTTTGTATTGAATGATTTTTTAAGTTTGATCTTATAAACTGACGATATCGTGCTTATGATACCGCAAGTAACTTTTATTTAAAGGGTCTCCCAAAGATCATCTACAAGAACTAAAAAAAATTTTATACTAATAAGACTAGAATGTAAATATTTTCGCATGAATAGTCAAGAATTTTCATCTTGAGAGTCTCGAAAATCCTAAACCAATAACTTGAACAATACTTCAATTTCTCCGAGTTTCTTTTTTGGACTATGTTTTTTTTGTGGTCGATGTACTTTATCGGTTCAGTATGTGTTTTCATTTTCACGAAATAATTTATTGATGAGAGATATATGCAATAAATGATAAAGATCAAAATTGGTACGAAATTTGGTGATCTTGAAAATCATCACAAAGGGCGCGAATAGATGTCGGTTAAGTAAGATATTAGAGCATGGATATAGGTATAAAATATCTAGGTGGGTTCTAAACGCAACAGGTTAAGTCGTCTGTCCTACTTGCACACCACTAACGTCAATTAATTGAAAACGATAACGATGCAACTGAATAGTTTCACTAAATAGCATCGTGATACTCTGTTGATCTTATTAATACTTAAACTAATTCAGATCTAGATTCGTTCTTCAATTAAGAGAAGTAGGAGGAGTCATGTTTATTTCAATTATGCTGGCTCTGTAACCAATTCTATTTAATTGTGTAAGTAGCCAGTTACATTTGACAGAAATTAAATAGAGTTTAGATCTTATTATTGTTTTGTTAAAATTGAGTTTTGATTCATTTTTGGACATAAAAAAAACTAAATAGAAAAATTTATTAAGATTCTCGTTATTTTTCTTTAAATATTACGAAACATAATGTGAAATCCGAGCCGAAGGCGAAAAAAAATTTTTTTTTTTCAACTTAAAATTCGAGAATTAAAACTGTCGATTAAAAAAATAGTCATTTAAAAAATATCTGTCATAAGTGTATTGAAGGCAGTAACATTGTCTTATTAATCAAAAATCAACTATCGAAAATATATAAAAGTAACATTGCACCAATCAATTAAATAATTTAAAAAATACATCAAAATTGTAAATACACTGAATTTATATCAGTTTATCTCTATTGTAAAGTAAAAAAATAAATGATATGAACTCATTCACGTGATGGACTCAAATGAAAACATGAATATGATAAATAAAAAAAAAAAAAAAACAATGTAATTTCCAATTCAACAGTAAATGGCATAATATCATTTAATGTTTATTTTCAATCACTATGCGATCGTGGAAAATATTTGTGCATGCAGTAAATGAAAGAAAAGTATACAATACATAGAAAAACAGAAATAAAAATGAATTTGATTGAAAAATTGTTACAAAAATAAATATAATGTAGTAAAAGACTACTACTTGTTTTTTTAATCAATTTTTACTACTATTGTTGTTGTTGTTGTTGTTATGATTTTTTTAAATACTTTACTCGAGTAAGTCTTTTAATAAATCGGTAATTCTTAGCTTTGTCTCGCTCACTTGTCTAATTTGATGTTATTTTTTATCTTTTTACAGTTCTTAGCTAAAATAAAAATCTCACAAGAAGAAAAGCGATGTTATTGTATAAAGGTGTAGTAGGTATTTTAGGTTAAGTACAGAAGCCACACAGTAACCCAGGTGCAAGTTGGGATAACAAAGCGACCGCGATTCGAAGAACTTTAGACTACCAGCAGATCTAAATCCCAGAAAACGACTTAAAAATTGGGAGCAACTTTTCACTCAGTGTATATAGTATATAGGAGTAATCATTGAACTATATATTTGTAGAATTTTTACAAGTTTATCTATTATCTTAAGTACAAGGTTCAAGAAGTAAAAACAACGCAAAGTTTTCAGTTTTTAAATTGAAATTCTCGTGAAAAAATTTTCTGGAAATGACCACACATGGATTTTTATAAAAATTGGTCACATCAAACCATATTTAACTTGGTGTAAATAATAAATATTTATTAACAGTTGAAAAAAACTGTATTAAATTAAATAAACGATTTATCGATTATTCTTAAATATTTTTCAACTGTTAAAACATATTTATCAACTGTCAATAAAACGCGTTTGACAAATATTTCATTAAACTTTTATAAATATTCATTTAATTATTTGATACTAAAAAATTATTTATTAACAGTAAATAAAGCTGATTAAATATCAACAAATCCTTCTATTTATAATATTTAGTCAGGAAATAAATTTAAAGAATTATTATAAATAATTATCATTTTCGATACAACTTTAAAATCAACAATTATTTTTTCACTTATAATTTCACTGTTTATTTATTTAAATATTTATTAAAAAATTAAATTATGTCAGTTTATAATGATTCTATTTTTCATTCGGTATTTTGACTTCATTAAATTGAAGTATATTGATAGTATACTTATATTTCTGAGCATCCTACGTATTGTTAGTAGAGCAATACAAAGTTTTTTCTCAACATAAGAAATATTTTGTGTGAAAAAACATTTTTTATTTTTCCAGTGTGTGGTTGTTTGTAAAGAAAATAAATAAATAAAAACAACAATGAAACTTTTTATGAAAGATTTTTTCATGTCTAAAAATTATAAAAAAAAATCTTAAAGTGTCCGACTTAGTACCTAATATTTCATAGCAGGCTGTTACAACGGATAAACATTATAGTTTTAATGACTCAGAGCATAAATTTTCCCAAAATTTCGTGACAGAGGTATCAAGACCGTGGAAATAAACCTAGGAGGCATTTTACGAGGGGATCTATTTTCCTTCGAACGGAAATAAGCTATAAGAAATTTTATGTTAGAGTTTAAAAAAAAAAAATAAGAATGACCGGACCGAGAAAAGAGCATTTGTGTTTGCTTTAAGAGAGCTGGGTCGAGTCTATCGATTTTCACTAGATAAACGTGTGTTTATTGACTGAACAATGATTTCGCAGTTGAGAATAAAAGAGAAAAATCGAATAGAATTCAGAGTTACACTCCCGTGGGATCTCAGCCAATGGTACTATTGAGTTTGTGATTTGTGATTAAAAGAAATGAGCTGCTTACACTTACGGAATTATTCATCCGAAACTGTGAAAAAATGTTTCATTGATTTGGCAGTTTTTAATTTATCAATAATGAAAAATCAAAGTGACTTGGGCAGAAAAATAATGATAATTTCAATAAATAATTAATAAATAAATAAACGGTGGAGGAATTAACGAGTGAATTGAAACGTACCGGTATAGGACTATTGAATTCACAATTATTGAAACCAGAGCGCATAATGAAAAAGCACCACAGTGATAATTAATTCATCGATGCATTCTCTAAAATCATCGAATACAAACATAGAGTGGGTCCATTCACCATAATCAGACTTGCAGCGGTTGCAATATCATCATGTGTGCTGGACGTAATGCGCTCCAATGAACTTATGTATCCATTCAGTCCGCGCATATAAATATACACATTTTGATCTGGACGTATAGGTAGATCGGTACTTATATCTATATTAATATACATGTTGTCGAGATTCACATTGATTAACGATCAGAAGTGATTTGCTTCAAATTCAGCTCTGTAATTACCATAATTTCACAGCGACGATGTCCATTTCGAATATCTATTTAACAAGTTTTATTCTTTCAGTCTTTTTTTCAAATTTTCTGATAATTAAAAAAAAATTTTCATTTTATTTAAAAAAATTCTTTTTTTTTTCATGCATGAAATTCACTTTTGAATTTATGGATTGAAATTTTCAGAAGGTTAAAAAAATTTTTTTTTGCCAGAATTTTTCTTTAATAATTTCCTTGAAGGAAAAATATTTTTTCAAAAAATTTTTCTGATCGAAAAATTAATAATTTTGAAAAAAAAAAAAATTCAAGAAAATAAATGAGACTTTGAAAAATTCTGAATATCATGTTCATGGTTTGACATATTGTTGACTCTACTTTTTAATAGTTTTCCTGTTTTTCTTACAACCAATTTTTTCTTTTTAAAAACAAGTCGGTTTATACTGCAGTGTACGAATAATTATAAATTATTAATTTCGCACTTAAGCAAAAACATAACACAGTACTGCAAATTAATAGAGGACTAAGCGTTAACAAAACTAGTTATTGCTAACATATTTTATTCAAATTTAACAATCCATAAATAACAGCAAAGGTGTAATTTGTAGTGATAAAATGTCGAAGTGATGTTTATCTTTACAATGTGAATTTGTACATAAATAAGTATGTGAAATGGAAGGAAGTCGGGTTATATGTGGATCTAGATATAAGTGTACTGTATATATGTTTATGCAAATGTATATGTATGTAAACGGATATAAATTTATATTGAGTGTGCATGGTGGTAGTAAAGTAAACGCAACCGCGTCAAATCGATTCTCACTGCACACGCCAGCAAATGACTTTTATGTCCAGTAAACCACTGAATGAGAAAGAGATAAGCTCACGGATATTGCATACATAATGTAAAACTACTTTATCAGACCGTAGCTCGCCCCTCCATTTCTTCTTTCTCTCTTTCGTCCCAAAACTTATGCACTTCATAATTAATGGGCTCATTAGCAGAACTCTTTCTATCCCCGATTGTTTGGTATTTCACCTAGTTGTAAATGCATTGTGTTGCAAATTATTATTATTATTATTATTATACATGAGTTAGTATATAATAAAGAAAAAAAAAATATTCCAAGCTTGAGCTCACTACATTGCTGCGGCCAGATTATTAAGAGTCTTTACTTGAGCTTTTTATTTTTTACCATCATACCTTGAATAGAAGAGATGCCAGTACGAAATTCATAAGCTCCAACTATTTACCTTCTGGTGTGTTAATTAGTTCTCGTGTATAAGCTATTGTTTGAATATTTCTAAGATGACTTTGCTTCTTTGTTAAAAAAATGTACAAAATACAAGTCTATAATATACTATGGACATTCTATTTAATTTTATTATTTCATTAATAAACTCTGATCATGTTTACAATTGTTAATATTTCATAACGATTTTAAATATTTTTCAAATGGAAAAAACTTAGAATAGGCTACAATTCCAGGTAACTTAACTTCCTCAACATACATACCATTGTATTTATGATTAAATGCTGTCGTGTGGCTGTATGATAAGAATCGAAACAGTTGACATTCGAAAAAAGCTAAAAAAAGATCTTATAAAAAATGTAGAAAAGCGGAGTTTTGAATGAATTTTAAAATAATAATAGTTATTGTTATTTTGATCATGTTTAATAAGAACAAGTATAATTAATATAAATTTAACTGTAATGAAAACCTGTTCATAATGTAGCTTATGGTATGTCCATAGTCGGCCTTTTGACTTTTTTTAATTTTTTTACTAAGCAGATTTTTTTATTTATGAAACTTGCAATTTCTTTAACTGAAACTTTCAATGTTCATTATAAATTTTTTTTTTCATATTAATTATTATTCATTTTTGTAAGAAAGACACGGGAATGTTACAACGATTGCACAATGAATATTAGCTAGAATAATTAAAAATGCAATTTGATAGAGCACCCAGAGGAGCAGGCGAGAAAAAGCTAGTTATTTAATAATTCATTACTCTTGAAGTTAGTTAATTAAATTATACAGGTAAAAAAAAAGAGCAGCTGCGTGGCCGTGCGGTTTAGATCTTAAGCTGCCCGTACAACAGCCACTCAGGCGTGGGTTCGAGTCCTGGCAGTCGCAGTTTTTTCAGCGATTTCCAGGGCTTGCTCCCTCGCCGATTGTACCCTGACCAGGATTTCTGCGGTTTTTCTGGTCACTGTGCTTAGGGGCGGTGCAGATCGTAAGTCGGCCACAGCCGCTGTCGAGGTTAATCGGTGTAAATAGTCAAGTAGGAGGGATGCAAATCCCACGTGTCTAGGCCGGAAAGGCTCCAAAAAAAATACGAGTAAAAACATGGATCAAGGTGTCTTATGTAGAAAAAGTTGATTATATTGATTTGAAATATGTTAAAAAGTTCAAACATTTACGGTAACTTTTATACACTGAAAAAAAAATTAACTTGAATCAAGATTAAAATTTTTGAACCAAGAAAATAATTTTGAAGAAGCTCATTGTCTTGAATCAAGACAAAAAATTCTTAAATCAAATAAAATGTACTTGAACCAAGTGAAATTTTTTAGTTTGAGAATTTTTTAACTCAAACCAAGAAGATGAAATTCTTCAAAATTATTTACTTGATTTAAGTAAATTTTTTTTTGTGTGTAGTGTCAATAATGGGCGCTTTTCCTAAGTATGAAAAAAAAAATTTTTTTTTAAATTGTCTACTCTAAATGGCGAAGTTCAATGAAACAATCGGATTTTTTTAGAAGAAGCTTTAATTTTAGTTAGCAATTTATTTTCCGTTGTGCACGATTTTTGATTATCTGCGGTGAAACTCTGAATTTTGATGATACATCTGAGCCAGAAACGATAAAATTCGAGAGAAATGATGCAAATACTAATTCAAGAGTCAAATTGCCCGATTATTCCGAGGTTTGGAACGAAAAATAGATCTTGGGTGGCGGAAATGGAAGCAAAGTTTGAAATTGATGCAGTATTAACGGAAATTGGCTTGTTTCGACTGGTTCAATAGGCATCGAAACTTCAAGTTCAGGATGCAATATTGCGCGTTGAATATACGTTCTTCATCATAACCTCCATAAGTGTAATTACTTTCTACTGAAACTTCTAGCAACAGTTGAAAAATGTATTCTTTATTTTTCTTTAAAGTTTTAAGACTTTACTTCGATAGTTTTGGATCTAAAAAATTTAACATTTAAAAGAACGATGATTAAGAAGCTATGCGCACTTCATATTTTTGAAAACCTAAATTTTTTTTTTTATTTTTGTAATATCCACGAAGAAAAATAAATATTCATAATTATGACCGTTCTTTTATAATATTTACTATCTTGGAGTGTTATTGATTTAAATTTTATTGTTGTGACTGCTATGATTACAGCTGATAACATTTATGATCACGATAGTAATAATTACTATTTCATGTATTCAAAAATTGTTATCTATAGATTTATTTCTTTTTCATCTAGTCCTTAGATTAGAGTTTTTAAATAAATACACGAGATGGTAACTATCACTATCTTGATCGTATATATATGTCAGCTGTAATTATAATAGTTACAATAATACAATCTTAGCCAATAATTATAAAAAAAGAAAAGTAATAGTTATAAATATTTATTTTTTTCAATGTACTTATGTATTCAAGTATATTTACAGATAATCGAATTCGAACTGAAAATACTGTGCTCGTTACTAAACATCTTTTTCAAACGACTTTCTGAAGATTTTCAGCAGAAGCTAGAAAATTGATTATTTGTAAAAAAAATCTGGAAAAAATCATCACGTACGTATGTCCAGTTTCATACTAATTAATTGAAAAGCTTCTTCAGCAAAAATGATTGAAAAATCTAATTTTTCTTCCTTTTAAGTGTGTATACTTAATACGCCTGTTTGAAAATCAATGCAATCCAACCATATATTAAAGTCCAAGATCAGGAATGCATCACGTTGGAATAAGTTCAAAAGTAAAAGTAAAGAAGCAGCTCTTCCATTCATTCAATTACTCACGTCTCCAAGATAAAATTTACGAGTTGAAAAAGTAAACTGTCGTAGCCATAAAACAGTTACCTATAAAACACCGAATCAGGATGAATGAAGAAATATGTGGAGATAAAAGCCGCCTCAAGTAAGCATGAAGGTTTGTGCGGTAAAAAATGGCAATCAAGTGAGACGTTGAGACGATTCTATATACTTAGACTTTTTGGACGAGTCCTGCTTGCTTCTTAATACTAGTCAGTACAGTAATTCTAGTTCAGAGGGGTTGTTTCTTCTCATCACGGATAAGAATAATGTAGTGAGATGTATAGAGCAATGTGAAACATCTGTAAATTCGTTTTGGTGCGCCAGTGAAGCCCTTGGGGTAAGCACCATGTGCGAGCAACGTGGGTGAGTATCCATCACATTCTAAGTCTGCTAGTATTTGTAGATACTAGATATAGATATAGGTGTAGATGTAGATAGCAATACGAGCAATAGAGTAAGTCTTATAACATCAGACGGAATGTAATAGAGGTCTTGGCGTCTGTCCAAAGAGACGATTCGACGAATCTTGAGGTAAAACCAACTAGATCTCTGGTATACGATTAGGTTGGCAGATCAGACCAGCGAATGAAGGGATAGCATAAACCAAAATGTGTACATAAACGAGGGCTTTGTGTGTGCATACACGTGGTTTCAAGATCCGTGCATATACCGGTGGATGGTTGCCTGCAGCGCTAGACCGGAGACCATATGCAAGAGATGGATTCCTCCGGGAGTTTAATGTGCTCCTTCATCCTCCATCCTTTACCATCGAGCTAGCTAACTAGGACTAGGCTGCTGGACTGCCATATCTGGACTTACAACGCGGAACCTTCAACTGTTGGGTTGTCTGATCTCATGTGTGTCCGCTTCTACATCCTGGATTGTTCGATTAGCTTACAGTACTCCAGGCTACAACCGCCAGCTCCCCTTCGTTCATCCCTCGCTATAACGGCTATTTAGATACGCTGGGATGCACTTAATACGTCCAATGACAAACTTTGGATACACGGCATTGTCATTTAGAGATTACTCTCTGTTTCATGACTGTGATACGACGCTTTCAGTGTTATCCTAAATCGTCTTAAGGGTTATACGCACAAAATGACGAAAAATAAGTGATTTTTAAATCATTTTGTCTGAAGAAGTTTTAATTGATTAATATGAAAATGAATGTACATATACTAGTGACTTTGAACTCTATTAATGAGTTTTTTTTACAAATAATGATTGTTCTAGCTCTTGCAAATGATCTCTGGGAGGTTGTCTAACAAACAGTGTCTTGTGGTGAGAACGATATCTTCAGTATGAGTTATCAAAATTCGAAAATTTAAAAACATTCCGTTAATAAAAGGTCTAGTGATTAATCGAAGAAATCATGAAAATGTCTATTTTTAATAAAATGGTGACTTGAAAAATAAAATTATCGATTTTCGATCAAAATTTTAGCTTTAAATTGTCGATAAATATTTCAAATATTTAACATGAATTTTTGAATAAAAACTAAATATAATGATAAAGACAAATGATTATTTTGCTTTAAGAATTTCTTGTATTGATTCAGATTTTCCTGGCTTAAGAGCTATATTATCTTCAATCGATACATTTAGTTTTTCAACCAAAATAACATTATCGCTTAAAAAACTTAAAATAATTCATCAAAGTATATTTCAAAAACTAAATAGTCTTTAATTGTTACAACCGAAAAAAAATTATTTCTTGGAAATAAGTAAATTAATGACTCAAAAAAAAAGTCATTCTTAACACAAGTCGGTAACATCTTGAATCAATGTTATCGCCTATCTTAAACCAAGAGACAAAAATTCTTGAAAGAAATATATCTATATCTAGTTTCAAGAGTTCAAATTTTGAAGAAAAAAAGTTTCTTGAATCAAGATTGTTTTTCTATCAGTGTATACTTATCTTCTACACTTCTACTATAGGTTTGATATATGATGGATCATGTATACTTTTAGTCTATCTATCATTCATCACTATACTTTCTTTTTCTATCATAAGTGTGTTTAAGCTACTACTAAACACATGCCAATCAAATATACCTAAAAATATTCACGAATCGTATCCCGTTTTTTTTTGCAGTTTCGACTATTGACTAATTTCCAATTCTCATATATTTTTGTTTTAGGGATTTATCGGATATTTTGCCGACTTATGAAAAGCATGCATATAATTTTAAGTATATTTTAGAACTACACACCTTTTTCATCTAGGTCAATAAATAAAGCAATAAAATTAAGCAATAGTAATGTACAAATGTTATGGATTAACGCCGTCTGTTAGGATATCAGCCGAATCCTTTTGAAACAGTAGTATAGTACTAGTAGTAGGTATACAGCAGGAAGGTCGAGGAGATAGAGATAGGTAAAATGGTGAGAATTGTTTGTGCAGATAATTCGAGTCAGCATAGAGTAGACTCGGGTTAGCAAACTATCATAAATTTACGAAACACCAAGCTTACGCCACTATTTCCGCTGTGGTTGCAGAGAATTCACCTACGGTACAGCAGCACAAGAGAAACCTGGTCCAACCTTTGCTCTAGTCTACTCTGTACTGCAGGTATAGAACGACAAACGAGAAATCTACCTCGAGATATGCTCTAAATCTGCCTTGTGCTTATGCTTATGCTTTTACTTGTACTACTGCTTACTCTCACAGTTTAAATGCTAATGGAATTTTACTAATTACACCAATTTATTTTCTTTAAAAGTCCGAAATTATCTAATTAATTAAATAACATTTATACTTTATCATTTTCACGCACTTTTTTTTGTTACGCTATTATTTGTTACACCCAAGAAATCTCTTTAGTTTCAACGTAATTTATTATAAGTCTGAAAATAATTCAATTTACTCTGTACCTCGGAAATCAAATACCCAGACTTCAAAAATGGTAACTATTCAACAGGGTTTAGAAACTATAACATACTTTGTTCATTTTGCTAAAATTGTGGAACATGGAGTGGTTATCAAATATCTAGTATTAAATTTTGTGCTAATTGATTGTACAAATTGAATGTTTACAATTTATTGATTTCCACCAAGAAGTTGAGTACTTAGTACTTGGTTGTAAAACGGATATTAAATAATGCACCCTTCATTTTAACGTCAATTCAATTTAACGAAAACTATTGGAGGAGATCTAAAACATCTTACATTAATTGCTAACTAATGAAGGTAAGAGTCGTCTAAGTTTGAGTATACATTATTAACTGCAGTTTTAGTCATTATCATTATAAACTTCATTATAGACTTGCTTCATATGGCTTTCTTCATTCAAAGTTGCAGTTAAAAGGGTTCTATGGCAAGTTAGAAATTTATATGAAAATTTCTTGATAAAGTTTAAAAAATTCGGAGATAATACGTATTGTTCTTTATTCCAACTATAATTTTTTCTTCTCTAAATTAACTTCTCAATAAAAATTTATTTACTGAAAATTCTTAAGAATCAATTAAAGGTAAAGTTGATGATTTTTTTTTATCACCAAAAAATATTTCATCAATCGCCGAAGTAAACGAAATTATTGAAAATAAACTATGTTGTTCAAGACAACAATATTAATCCAAAAGATAATTCACTCAGAGAATGTACGATGATCTATCGAAGGGACTATGTTTCCGAGAATTATAATAAGTACACACTCTCATATGTGTTCAATATTTACATAGGATAAGTACATTACGGACATAATATAAAGAAGGTTGAATGTGTAGGAAAATTGTGTCAGAGATATAGGATAATAGCTCGAGGATCTGTTTAGGGGAGCGGAGACACTTTCAGCAAATATATGTCAAGGGACTCCGGTGGTAAGTTTTCAGTAGGTAAACAGAAAATAATTTAATAAATAAATATGAGCGCACCCTGAGTAAATTTTACGCTATCCGGGTAATTTAGATCGACCCTTAAAGTATATTTAGGAGTTCAATGATTTCTAACTTGACCTTTCAATCGTTTAAGTGTTGTAATGATTGGAAAATTAAAAAATGCACACCTCAAAAGTCATGTTCTTTTAGACGAAGAAATTTCAGCGAAAGAACAATAGTTGATGAGTATTTAATAAAAAAAATGTATATTATTAATTATTTAGTGTTATTGATAATAAATAAAATTAGAGTAAGTAAAAAGGAATTAAATGATATAAATCAATAACAGCTTTGAAAATTATTAAATGTAAATAAATTTAAGTAATGAAAAACGGAAGGAGTAATAGAGAAGTGAGGGTGGTTTGAAAAATGAATAATAAGAGAAAAAATAATAATAATAATAATAATAATAATAATAATAATAGCAGTAATAGTAAGAAGAAGGTGACGCATTAAAGTGGAGCAGCGGGTGAAGTAAAATGAACCATTTCTCAAAGAAGGAACAACGTTAGCGAAAGGTAAAGTATAATGAATAAAAAGCAAAGAGCGTGGAGCTGAAAAAAAAAATCGAGAATAAGAAAAGACGGAAAAGGAGGACGGCAAAAAAGAAGGGAAAAACAAACGTTGATGAGATGTATAAAATGACCGAGTGTGCATATAATACTTGTACTTATGCTGAGAATTTCTTACCACTATCTTTCTTTAATATTTTATTACGCGAGTCAATCTTATTTTTTATTATGAAAAATTCTAGTTCTGAAAGATAAAGCTATATACATTTACAAATATATTATCATTAAATGATTATTATTATTATTAAATTATTAGCAAGAGCGGTGATTAAAATAGCTATTGTAGTTGTAGCTATAGTAAATAATAAAAGAGATACCAGTCAGTTCTCATAAAGAAAACCAACAATGAACTATTTATAGAGCTTAACAAAAGTTTGGATGAGAATTTACCCTTGTGCTTAAATCGTACTACCGGCGGGTTTATTCAGTGATGAAGAAAAACGAATTATTTTTTTAGTGTATTGGGTGTAGAGCCGGCGATCCTCCACTGGAAAGTTCGGTACTGGTGCTTTGGTGTAAGTAAAATATGTTCACGTTCGAAGCGTTATATTTGAGTACAAATACAAGCGAAGCTAAATAAAAGCGAGGGCGAATCTTACAATAGTCGGATTCAACAATTTCACTGGATCAGATAAAATGAAAATAAGAGGGGAGGAAAATTATTTGTCGAGTAATTCAACACATCATCAAACACGATTTTTTTTGCTATTGATATTTTTTGTATTAATTAATTAATCAAATCAATTTTTAAAGCAAAGATTGACATCTGGAAAATTTTTCAGCTGAAAAAAATTCATTATTTTAAAACTCAATACTCACTAATCGATTAAAAATAAATAATTTTAACCGCCGCACGGCAACACCGCGGAATGTCGGTCAGGCGATGCGTTCATTTAAGCGAGGCTTTTTTCTGAGGACATTAAAATAGATAAATAATAAAAAAATTATATTTTATTTAACCGATTTTATTTTTGTCCAAGTGTTTTTTTTTTTTTTTTTAAGCTTTTTACGGTCTTCTTTTTTAATAATTCAATGTGTAGAGTGTATAGGGTATAGCGTTCGCTACTTTCAGAAGGCTGAAATTGAGTTGGCTGAGGTATTACTGCTTTATGCAAATTTCATTCCAATTCCTGTCGCAGTACACGGAGATAAGGTTTTACAACGACGAATACGCGAATCGATAAACTGAAGAGAACATATACCGTGTCGGCTCCTAGCTCAACTCTATCGATTCATATTATTTTATTTTTCCTTCTCTCATTTCGTACCTCACAATAAAACTTTATTCATTTCCATTTACACCTTAGGAACATTGCGTTATATTGCACATCACTAATTCGAATATTAGACCTTAGATTACCATATCAAGCCGCGTTAATTAATAAAATGTAATCTTTTAATTTTCAATTCTCCATAATACACGCTTGTTATTCAGACAGGTCTGATAATTGTACACCTTTCACCTTTCAAGCAATGTGTCATGTTTTGTTATCGAGCTTGAATTAAGAAAACTCGTAGGTAGAAAGCCGACTTTATTGTTTCAAGAATTTTTTTTTTAGTTTCTAAAATTTTGCTTAAAAATTTGATTATGCTTCGTTAAAAATTATAATTTATTAATTCAATATAATTTAATACTCAAACCAATAAACATATTTTTTTAAGATAAAAAAAATTTTAATGCTAGATGGTGAGTCAGCTAACAAAAGTCGAATTATAATGACACTTTTCATATTTTTTTTTCGGTTAGTTGCAAGTTTTTATTCTTCACATCAGAAAACCGTCGTCGTGGTTAATTATTATTGTAATGCATATATGCATATATGTATTTATATATATATATATATATATATATATATATATATATATATATATATATAAATACAATTTTTATTACAACAAAATCTAATGTAATTAATAACTGTTGTGGGTGAAGAGATTTATCCAATTAAAGTTTTTTTTTTTTTTATTTAAATTAATTATTATTTAGAGTTGGTTTTAACTGATGTGGTCATATCGCCGACTTCAACTGTTGGGAACAGTACGTTGGAGTCTTTTTTGGGTTGTGAGAATCTTAACCTACGCAGCAAGAGTCGAATTTCAACCAAGCTGGTTTCTAAGACTAGCTTGGGATTCGAACCCACGCCTGGCCGGTGAGTTAATTCGAGTGCTCCATGAGCCGTGCCTTATAACCTTTGACCACTCGGCTAACATCACCGGTTATACCCAATGAAAGAATGTAGTTGAAGATTTTTATTTATAAATAAAATTATCAAATTTTCTAGAATGATCTTCTTGGTTTAAAATGAAGTCTTTAATTAAGTAAATTTTGATAACAATTTTTCCACATCAAAGAAAATCTAATTAAAATTTTGATTTAGTTTAGAACTATAATTAAAATCAGTATTTTTGGTAAAGTTTAACATAACGTGCACTAAGCAAGCGAAATACTTCTCTATAGTTTCTAAAATACAACTCTCATTACAGCATAATATGCTCAAAAATTCATGAAGCAAGACTCATGGCAGGGTAATCTAGAAAACTTGATTCCGCGTTCCTCATCTCGACTGTGACATTTTCAACTCACATTCACCCGCTACACGTATATTTACGTATATATACATATAATTCATTTGCACACACATATATCTCATGAGTTTAGTTAAACGTATGAATAATGAGTCCCTTCAAGCTCGGGAAGAGAATAAAAAGGAGGTTTATCCAGACTTGGAAGGTATTAAACTTAACAAATTATGTCTTTTTGGAGACAAATTTGAACGTAAATGTTAATGTTAATCTAAAGGTAAATTGAATGTGGCCACGTATTTATCCAAATTTTGCGGCATATGCTTTTGATTATGATTACAAACCATACACAAATAATGATAATGATGATGATCTGCGGAATATATATTGAACATCCACTAACAAATCGTCTAAACATTTTGAGGGAACAGAAGCTTTGACGTGTACAACTACCGCAACGCGTTACTTGACATACTAAAGATCGATTGAGCACATGACTTCTAAAGTGGCCGTATGTAAATACTGTGGTCGATTTAGGTCTGACTAAACACACATCATTACTACTGAGTAGTTACCTTTCGTTATTTATTATTTGGCGAGTGATTAATTGATTACGTCCGGATTTCATTACTGGTTATTTTAATTTGTCTAATTGTGAAAAAATTGATACAGTAAAAAATCAGGAGTGAATTTTTATTGTCATTAGGAGTCTCAGAGTGAAAAAATAAAACACCCCGTATATAAATTAAATCTGGAGTTCTTTTTTTGGCAAAATAAAAATGGGTTTCAATTCGAAAAAACAATTTCAATAGTTGGTTAGAAATTTTTTTAAAAACATAAAGTAAAAATCTAATAAATAATTAACATTGCTACGTTTAATTAAATGGCATGAAATCCTTAAATATTACTGCACAGTAAAAAATTTTGCGTCATTGCGTCAAAAAATTTTTATATTAAATATTTAACACTTTTTTATGTTGATTTAACAGAAAAAATGTTAAATTTACACAAAGAAATGTTAAACATTTAACACAAAAATTTTTAACACCAAGTTTTTTGACGCAATGACGCAAAATTTTTTACTGTATGAAATTAACTGACATATGGCAATTTTCAGAATTTCATGACAAATCTGACAAATCAATTATTGTAGAAAAAATTTATCACAAAATGTTACTTGTTTAAACTAAAAAAATAAATAATAATGCAATTTAAAAAAAAAAATTTATTCATTTTTTCTATAAATCTAAGAAAAGAATTGTGGTACTAAATTTGTTGCATTTTTGTCCTCTATTTAGAAATTCATCGCTATTTTAAATTTTGTTCACTCACTAATAATATCTAAAATGGGTTTTGCTACTGCTAGCTTGACGCCTTTATTTTTAAAGCTCTAAATATGTACTTGGTATTTTTTAGCTTTTATGTAATACAAAAGAGAATTCACTTCACGGAGTTTTTTGATTAATAAATAATATCTTTCTTGCAGCAAATTTTCGTACATAGCCATAGACAACCAAAATTATTTCACGGATAAATAAATCGAATAAACAATGATTTTATTTTATTTTTGACGTGATAAATACTTTGCAAAATCGATTGTAATGTAGAAACTATGCAGACTGTGATACTATTTACCAGATCGAGTTATTGAAGCAAGGTTATCTTAGAGGAATTCTAACTCACAGTGTATAAGAGAATAGTTGAAGTCAAAGTTACAGGATACTTGAATGATACAGTTTAAAACGCAAACTGCCCTCAAACAGCACGCTCAACGCCAATCACACATACAACTTGTGTTGTTTAACCTCATTCAATCAGACTGCTACTGTACTTAGTTGTTTTAATGATTTCATTTGAACTACAGCAATTTTGTATGTTATTGAATAGTTATTACTTTTCAAACAAAGTTACATTGTTCATGTGAGAGATAACGCAAATATTACTCTGTAATATTATAGCAAGCAACATATAAACGAGAAATAGTGCCACTTTAATCAAAATCGAAGTTATTTTATAGCTTTTAATTTCAGTGGAAATTCAATTTATATCATATTAAATAATATTCGACCTATTTCTCTGAATAAATATTGAAGAAAATAATCGAACTTCAATTATTAATTTTTGTTCATAAAGATTATTGAACGATATATTCAAACTTATCCGTCGTTGGTTTCAACATAAATCATTCGCTTAATGATTTTAAATTTTACTTAATATCGATATCATACAAATATATAAATACATACATATATAAATTTTTGAACCACATGAATTTTCTGCCTCAGCTTGTCGAGTTGTCAGAATATAGCAAAATTTTTAAAAGTTGCGTCATGAGAAACAATGCAATAGTTAGATTTTTATAAAATCTACTAAAAATAAAAAAAAAAAGATTTCTTAAGCCAAAAGAGCGTGTCGTAAACAATTCACCCTGTTAACTATAAAAAACAAAAAATTAGTGGATTTGAAGCCAAAAAAACGTAAAAATTTTTTTTGCTATCTCATTTTGCATTGCGTTTTGATAAAATTAAATTTTGTCAATGAATATATTTCACTCGCCCATAGTTGTACGCTATACATAGTCCCTCACTACACTCTGAACTCAAGACTCTACACTCAGCCAGAGAATCCATATTTTTTGCGCGTCTTACAAAATTCGTTTAACATTAAATTCAAACTACTAAAATAAAATAAACCATATTTTACTCAGGCATGTTTTTTGACATTATCCATTTTCATCAGATAAATTTTAAATTTGTTTTTTCCTACGCTTTTGTCATTTTTTACTTTTTTATCTATAATAAAATCAGATTACTCCAACACCGAGTAAATCTATTATTATCCACGCGTTTGATATTTTCATGCTCGCGAATAAAATAAAAAAAAAATTTCTAAACGCTGAAATATATATGATATTATATATATTTCAAAAATGTCAATAATGATAAATTTGTTACACTGAAAATTCAGCTTGAGAGTAATTGTTTTTTTTCTTTATATCCAAGTCTTTTTTTTAAGTGCGCGATAAAAGTACGGTTAAAGAGATTGTCAAATACACCCGTCTATAATAAAATTTATATTAAAATTTATTTTCAATTTAAATTTAAATTATTCTTACTGAAGCAAATGGACATAAATTCAATTTGTATTATATTATGCCGTAATCAATTAATGTCAATTAAAAGTAAATTATCAGTTATCGTTCAATAAATATCATTTGTATAATAGTACATTTTATTTACATCCATTTTTTTTTAAATTTATCAATGTACAAAAAAAATAGATGCAATTAATTTTCTTTTTTTGAATCCCAATTTAACTTTACTCAAAATTAATTAAAATCTCTCTTTCTCCTTCTAGTAATAATTTTCATTGCTTTTAAAATTTAACGTTAATGATAAAAAAATTATAAAATTTCAGTAGATATAAATAAACTTTAAAATTAATGTAAATACAATTAAAAAAAATTTTTTTTTGGACACGAATTTGTTTGATACACACGGAGAGAAAAGAATAGAATTTATTATTATGTAAAATGGTAACCATTACCATGTTACATAGTAACGGAAATTTTTGTGAGAATCCTGTGTAAATTTGCTAATAAAAATTCTAGAAATTGTGATTAAAATATGAACAATCTCTTATTCGATGCGGAATTAAATTTTGAAAATAATCTTGTTGTTTTTTTATTTTTTTGATAAAAATTTCAAATTTTTATCGATGAAAACATAACCAAAATGAAAAATCTCAGTTTTTTGTAAATAACTCAATACTTATTGGTGATATCAAAAATCGAAAAAAAGATCCTTAAAAAGGAGGAAATTTTTGAAAAAAAGTCTCTACTCCTGGAACTCTCGTTTGAAAAACAATAATTTTTATTTAGTAAATAAATAAATTAGTTATTTAATAAATCATCAATAATTATTTATATTTTTATGGTAAAAATTCAATAAAGTATTAAAAATCATGTTCATTTATCATAAAAAATAAAATTATATCAAACGGCATAAATCAAGTATAATTTTTAAAAAATCTTACTGTCGAGTTACTCCCAGGAAGTTGATTTGATCTCTTTCCGTAATAACATTCAAAAATAAAAATAAGGAATTCTCGAATGAAAAAAATTAGCAATTCTTTTGTAATGCAAATTTACGAAATAATTTAAAAAGCGATGTACAAAGACTGTTTTAGGAGCCATGAAGCGTTAAGGAAAAATAAAAAAGAACCACAAGTATTATGAGAATTATAAGAAAAATAATATAATAAGAAAGAAAGTCATCTTTTCTCGCCCTCAGCTTTTCTGCTCAACTCTATTTTTTATTATTCTTTTTCTTCATTCATACTCCCAGCGTCTTTCCCACGTAATCGCCCTCTTTTCGCCATACCTAACTTGCTTTTGTCTCTTAAATTCTCTTTTTTTTTTTTTACTACTGCTGTATCACTATATTACACATATATATTTTCGAACTCAAAGTTAATTTTCTTCTTACGAACGTAACAGTTTTTATTTTTCCTTCGAGCTACATTTTTTATCTTTTCTTATTATTATCAGAATATGTACGGTAATTATTTTCAGTATTGACTTTTCTAGTTGAAAAAAGCTCCTAGACTAGTAGCACGCTTGATTTATTGGCAAAAGAAACGTTTCATTACATAAAAGCTTTATTCAAATAATTTATGTATCCGTTTTATTTATTTAGTAATTTATTTATATATTTAAACCACGAAAGTTTTTTTCCGGCGCTCGACATTTTATAGGCCGCGATATCCTACAGTCTCATAATTTAACTTCCATATCCTCACTTATCTACATTTTATACGATAAACAGTCGGCTGAAAAAAGCTGACGCTGGAGAAAATTGCCTTATCCCCTTTTGAGTTAAGTTTCTGGCAGCATTAACCGTTACATTTTACATTTTACCTTGCCACTTTCAATGATATTGAAATCTTATGAGAAAATTTTATTTTAAAGTAATATTATAAGCTACTTTGAAGGTAAGAAAACTCGAAACTAACTTCACCTTTCCCTATTCTATTCTACTTCATTTTTTTATGTAAACCGATTCGGCATCTGAGATAAAAGTGAACTTCTCAAGCCAAATTTACACGCAGTAAACTTTAAACTACTCGTGAAAATATTTTCATACATAGTCTTATCAGAAAATTTTGTGTTTTTGATAGATTGTCTACATAGTCTATTTGTTCTTAAGTCGCCTGATATTACAATTAGCCTTGTATGGACATTTCATATCATATACAAGACATATATGGCCTGATATTTCCTGATATGACTTGATATACGCATATATGCGTATACATGGCCTGATATAGAGTTATACGACCACACATAATTTTTTAATCAAATATAGTGTTAAAAATTTCCGATAGGTGATGTATGATCACTGAATCTTCTCACAAGAAAATTAAATTCAAATTTTTTTTTTTTTTTTTTTTTTTTTTGTATCTCAATTCTTTGCTAAAAAACAAACTCATTTTACCCAAAATAATTATAAATATGAATATGTTCTTGAATCAAGAAAATGTTATTCTCTTCTCAAAATACTGGACATATAACTGCATCGCTAGCTAATTTAATTGCAAAATTGCGTTAAATTATGTCTACAACAACTTAAATTTTTGTTCTCAAAAATTTGTTATATTTTCATTTGATACTTTCATTTTTTTATGTTTACCTACTCGAGTAGTTATAAGGGGATTGATGCAATCCGAATATCTTATTTAATTATTTTTTTTTTGATTATCTTGTCATTACGAAAATAATTTTAAGAATAATTACTTTGTAAAAATTATTAATCCTGTTAATGGCTACAACTATTGGATTTGGTTGGTCATAAATAAATGAATAAATAAATAAATGAAAATTGATTTTTCCATTTGCCAACTTCCATCAAAAGCCAGTTTCTCAATCTTGGATAAAATTTTATTTCAAATTGAAGAACTGGCCTTAAAATCACTCAAGAACTGTCGGCACTATGGTGATGATAAAATTTATGGTTACTTTCTACTCACAAAATGAAAAATATTTCGTCATAGTACCATAGAGCACAACATTTTTAAAATTATACAGTAAATAACCTGAATGAGTTTTGCTAAGAAGCTTTAAAACTCCCTTGCAATATTTATCTAAAGATTAAATTTAATAATATATTTTCGGGAGAAATTGGATAGAGAAAAAAATCTCCTTCCAAATCCAATCGATGCCGGGTATTCTGAAGATTATCGACAAAGTTATTTACATCTGTTATTACATTTTTTACTCAACTTTCTTGATGTTACTCAGATTTCAGATTCTTTTCAATAATTTCATAAAACTCTTTATATATTTCATCAGGATGAGCATTGAACGTAAAAAAAATTTTTTTTTTAAGTAACAAATCGTACTTGAAACTTTCACTATAAAAAAAATTCCATCAAAATTTCTTAAAAGCTTAGCTTTTATTATTAAAAATAGTAATAATTTTGAGAACCACAATAAATAACAAAAAAAGTGACTACACTGTAGAATAAATAAAATAAGTGAAAAAAGTGTGAACAAATGATATTAGCCCGTTGTCTTATTGTTGTGAAGTCATCCGTTGGAGGAGCCAAGAGAACTTGACACTCTACGTGCCGTAACCGAGGAAACGAAGCCTCGCGTCTGTTTGTCTCAATCGTTTTTCTTTCTTTTATCCGCTATTCTCTTCTCCCTCTAAATTTTTTGTTATTTTCTATTTTGTTCCGACTCTTATTACTTAAGAGAATGTGAAAAGGGAGATAAATATTGCCATGAGGAAAAGGAAGAGCTTGGATACTATGCTGGAAGAGCAAAAGCAAGCAGAGATAACGCAGAGAAAAACCATTAGAGGGATCTACCTCGAAGACCCTTGAAGCCGGATACTTTCTGTCCATCCTGGAAACACGATCTCAGTTCTCGACGGATTTACGAATAACATGTCTTTTGAATTGCACTCGATAAGTAGCTTTTGTTATGTCTTTTGTAGCTTATAAATACACATAAAATTTTTTTTTTTCATTTTACTTAATCCATTTAACTTATTCTAAAGATTAGTTTATTTTATTTTTTTATTGATATATAATTTTTCGATTCCTTAGACAATATTGAAGAATAAAAGGATTTTATAAAGATCTTTAAATTTTTTGTTCTCAATCTGAAGAAGTTGCGATTTTTAAGATTCTTCAGTTGTTCTAAAAAAAAGTTTTGCGAAAAAAAAAACTAAAAAAAAATTTGTCACGTACAAAAGTGTTTGTCAGAACATTCAGCAGAATCAACGACATACTTTCATTTCATTTCATTTATTTTATTTGGGACAAAGTTGATTCTACTTTTGAGTGAATAAAGTGTAAAAGGAGACGCCCGAGAATGGATAATAATGCTTTCGAGTAATCAAGAGAAGTGTAAAATGAATATTTTATACCATCTTCCAAAAACATTATTTTCTTACTTTTATTGTGGTTCATTTTACGAATTCATATATGCTTACTTACAATGATTACTTTAAAACACTTTAAATTACAAGCTTCTATTTTTAAATTTATGCGGTTTAGTCAATACCTAATAAATTGATATACGTCTGGAAAAAATATTAAAATTTAATCCCGACATCAATACATATTTAAAACTCACGACTTTTGATCCGACAAAATACTTACAATTTGAAAATTGACGATAAAAGCTTAAACAATTTTTACTTTTTTTTTTAAATATCTAAAAAAATATAAATACTGAATTCCGTTTGAACTCTTTTTTTACCAGATTAGAAGCACAAAATACAATCATATAGAAAATATGTCACTAAATAAATTCCAAACACTTTTATGTCTCAACTTTTTTTTTATCGTTACTCAGATATTCAATGGAATGCATGTTACGAATTACCCATAAAAAGCTCGTCAAATATCTTGTCAAAGTTCATGATCGTCGTAAGAATTTTTGCATGTCAGAAATTTACGGTAGGATTTTTATGTCCCTACAGAATCGAAAAAATAAACGCTATTCCGTGAGATAAAGTCTTCCATCATAAAAATTAAATTTTCAATAAGGTTTTATATTCAAGGTTCTATATCATTCTTTGATGACACTCAAGTATACGACCTAATGTCTCGTAAATTGAGAATATTCAAAATATATCACATACAATCTGCATAAACATTAATTAAAATTTTGTATGAAATTACTTTGAAGTTTCTTTATAGAATTATTTTACCTTTATTTCTATATTAATAATTTAAGCCGATTGCATGTCATAAAAGTTCAAAATTCTCGGATGTATAGATCCTTCATATTAGCGATTTCATGGAAATATAAAGCCAATCTGCTTTTTAACGAGTATATTTTTTTTAATGATCGCCATTTAGCGATACGAGGCATCAAAAAACTGTATACGTTCTTCATATATAAGATTCACTACCGTAATATAACGGAACAATTACGACATAATGGTAACTAATACATGTATGCTACAACAACAGTTTCCATAATCTCATCATACAAGAACCGTTCTATTCGAATGTTACATCGGTACAGAATTTCATCCATAATGCATGAAAATGGTTATCGCACAATGAATAGTTTTTTTTCAAAAGGATATTTTAAAAACATTGTTATCATGCATAATGCAAATCATATCATTAGATAATCTATTCACTTCTTCAATTTTCTCTTCTATGTGTATCTTTATTTTTAGATAATAGCTTTCCAGTACTTATTTGATTAAAATGTGAGTACAAAACTGGACAAATTCTAATTTAAATTATGTGACATGTTCTTCTTAACAAGAAAACAATTTTTTTTGTTTTTGTTTTATTGTTGTTAAAAATCTAAATTATTCATTTATTTTAAATTATAATAAAAATACACAGTAAAAAAATTATCGGAGTAAATGTGACGTGAATTTAATCTTTCCAGAGTGAAATTTACTTCAAGAAGAATTTTATTTATATTATAAATGAAAAAAAAAATTCACGAGACCTTAAAATCATTAAATATTCAATATAATCGATTATTAAAACTAAAGAGTGATAACGAATAACTCTAGATATTTTATAATATTTTTACAGCAACTTTATAGACATATAGATACACACTTAATATATATGTCTTTCTATTCTCATTCCCGCAGAAATAGCAAAGCAAAACTATGCAAATATAATTACGTAACTGCCCATTGTTAACTGCTAACATATTTTAAGCTCGAGTAAGTAAGGTTATAGAGTGTTGTTATCAAAAGCGTTACTGGAATTAGGGACGTAATGATTCTCAACTTTGTTACGGCATGAATGGAAAAGTTTCGGATCCTAAACTTTGTTACAACCACAACAACTTTATAGCTGTGGATATAATACTCCTTTTTATTACTTTGCATTCATTAGTTTTTAAAATTTAGTGGTTGTGGTTATTGTGCTTTTGATGCCAGATTCAATTATCTTCATTCTTACACAATGATAAATGCACAAGTATTAAATACACAAATATACAAACAAAAAAAAATGTTTGCTATCTGAAAATTAATTGATCATAAAAATTATAAAAAAGCAACTGACCAGATATAAATTTGACATCTATACCTGTACATCTACGTTCGGATAAATGTCGAAATATACTGGCGTGAAAAGAGCGGTAAATAAATTTTTCACACTTTTAACACGAATCATAGAGTGTACTCCAATTTCACTCAAAAATTTTATCTGAGCCACTCACTACACTCATGGTAAATTGTATTGAACATTAGCACTTCGGAATGAGATAGAAAGCTCGCTATCGCAAAAAAAATATTCGTCCAAACAATAACTGATACAATTTTGAGCCATTTAACTTCGATATTCATGTAAAAATATAAAAATCATATATTTTTTATTTTATTTATTTCTTTGATGTTCGTTGCCTCGTTTATGCGGGTGAATTTTTCTAGTATCGATCCTCTAGCTGTGAACCGTCTGAAAGTCGATAAGTGGCACAAAATTGAGTTACAATTTTTTCTATTTTAAAATTGAAAATATGCGATGAAAGAAGCTGATCATTTTTTTTAGCACGCCGTAAGAGAGAGCGCAAAGGTATATTCTATTATTGGCTCAAAACTAAGATGCTAACGTTTTGCTACATTAAATCGTATCTGACAGTTATATTGTACATATAAATGATACAAAAAGCCCTCTGTTGAAAAGAAAAATAATCGCTGAACTTATCAAAAAAAAATTTTTAATCAATTTTAAAATAAATTTATTTTGTAATCTCCTCATCTACACGGAAAGAACAAGATGACACTAGATATCATCCCAGATTATACTCAGTGATATCTGTAGTAAAAAAAAAATTTCAGATAGTAGCTAGTAAAATTCAGATTATATTACGTGATATCTGGATTATACTCACTGTAATCCAGATTATACTCATTGTAATCCAGATTATACTGAGTGATATCTGGATTATACTGAGTGATATCTGGATTATACTCAACATAATCTGGATTATACTAGCTACTATCTGAAATTTTTTTTCCACTCAGTATAATCTAGGATGATATCTAGTGTAATCTTGTTCTTAACTTGATATTAAAATTATTTTTAAAATTTTAAACAGAATAAAACTGATAACTTTCCTTAGAGAAGTTAAAAATTTTTTAATTCAATTTTTTATACTGATCTATTTCTCAAAAATATTTGAGGGAGTATCACCAAACTCCAAACTCTCTACGACAATTATGGAGCAGTCTAATAAATTTGCCGGCTTAAAATTTCCATTTGAGGTCAAGAAGTCAGGATGAGGACGTCGACGACGGCACAGAGTACCATCAACGATTATACAATTGGCACTTTGGGACATTGTTCAATGCGAATGACATCCACTGGAGAACGTTCTTGTCAGCATATATGACTGAGTAACAATAAGCCTCTTGGTAATTATACCACACACCATTTCCAGCGCATTATGCCGGGCTACAACATGTGACGATCCTACATACTACATCGTCACCCGACATCGTTACTGCTTATGCTGGTATGCTCCATCCCGGTACCAATAACATGGCCCTTCGTACACCTATTACCTCGATCATTAAGAATGTATCGATTCGCAGATGAATAATACAGTAATACGTTCAGATACGAGCATTAATTATTAATGCGCTGGTCATTTCTGTACACGATTTCTCTTCAATTCCTTTAGAGTCAGTTGATCGACTCAGCTGGTTGAATTCGTGATATGGTTGGCTTATTTTCGGACATGATAGCCGCGAAAATAGGATTTATAAAGATTTTATTTTTAATTATTCCATTTGTGAATAGATCAATTTGTAGATTTTGTAAAGATAAATATAATTTTTTTCACAATCGTGTGCTTTTATTTTCAAAGTACATTAAAAATGTAATAATTTGGAAAAAATTTTCAAAACTTGTTAATTTTTTTTTCATGATTTTTTGAAAATTTAGAAATTATTAAATATTAACTGGTTCAAAAAATAGAAAATTTTGGGATCACAGAATATTTTGAAATAAAGAAATCATTTTGAAAAATTACAGTATTTTAACTAATAATTCATTTTTGTTTCAAGTAAACTTTATTTAATTAAGAAATTTAAATTTTTAAAACGGATTTTTTTTTTGGTTAAAAATATTAGCTTCTTAATAAATTTTTATCCAATTTTCCCACTTTGATAAAAATTCTAAAAATTTCCATAAAAAATAAAAAATTATAATAAATAAATTTCTTGCCTTTATATATAGCTTCATATCATTAATTTTTTTTTTTTATGTCTTCATAAAAAGTGGTTAAGCAAAGAATAATTTCGACCAGAAAATGAAGAGATCATTGCATTGCAATGTAGGTACTGCGAGGAATAGAGTTTGGAGAGTAAAATTAAAAAATTAAATGGCTAAACTACATTAATGAGGTTAGAGTATCTCTAATGGAGTGGAAAAACTGTATTCGGGCAACCGCTGAGTGTGGAACTATAAATAGGACTTACAGCATAGAAAATGGTCGACGAGATGGAGAGAAAAGATGAGATGAGGTGGTACCAGTACTAGTATTCGTTAGAGGTGTACTATGTGAGAGTGTATATCACTTCAGTTGTATGTTGTATGTGTAGGTGGGTGCCATTAGGCTAGCAGGCACCAAGGGAAGTGTTTGCAAGAAAACCAAGGTCTTTCCTTAACGAGGAGTCTCTTATACACAGACCGAGTTATTTTCTGATTACATGTGGGCCATGCTCGATGCAAACTAAACCTAATGATAATGATAATGACAATGGTAATGATTGTTTATGAGTCATGATATAACTATGCATCGTATGCTCGACTTCGCTTATCGTCGACCGTTTTTCCAATTACCGTTTTTCATTATAATTATCATTATTTTCTGTCCATGGAAAATTTGGGCATTGATTCAAGCCAAGCACGAATCGAATTTAATCATTAAATTTACAGACGATAGCTTTTCGATAATAATTATTAAAATAAAATAGTAAAATAGAATAATATTAAAATTGGTTAATATAAACGGATTTTGTTAAGCCAATGTATTCTGTTTCGAGGATAAACATTCATTACATTTCAAACTGTTGTACTTTTCAGTTGTCCAAACTCTACGTATTGATTCCATTAATTATTGTGCTTGTTTAAACTTGGTACAGTTCGACGAGATTATATTTACCACAAAGGAATTTGGAGCTTTATAGAAGAAAAATATCGGAAATTGGATTGTTAATTCATTTTTAATCTATCGGTTTTTTGTTCGATCGAAATTTTTTTTTTTTTTTTGGTTTTCTAGGCTGGTTAATTTAATAAACGCTTGTTCTGATAAATCCAAGTTTTATTTTATTGCCACAATACTATTTGGCTTCTCACTTCTCACCTTTACTTATTTTTATATATTTTTATTCTATATAATTTAATAGCCTATAATATCTTGAGTGCTTGACTTAATCGCGTTATTGGTTTTTCTGCGGATTACGACGCCGTACGTGTTTACTAAATATTGTTGGAAATAATATTCATTCAGTGATGAGTTTCTTACATTTAATTAAAGAAAACTGTAGAATGCGAGTTAATACTGAAAATCTGCAAAGGTATTTACATATGTTGAATGAAATTGTTTTTGATGTATACATTCTACACAAGAAATGTTGTTCAACAAATGATATTGATTGAGAACTTTCAAGATTTTATTGTTTCATTTAAAAAAATTCATAATTTTTTAATTCCAAATCTTTTGATTAAAAAACAATACTAATTCTGAATTAAAATATTATTTTTCGTAATTTAATTGCTGTAATTCATTCAAAGTAACTTGTAAAAGTTGTAATAATTATCATGCTAGGACTTTTTTGAAAAAAAAAAAAAAAAAAAAAAAAAACTTTTTTTGCCCACAAATCTCATCTCAATAAAAATATATGCTTCATAAACTTTCGCAGAACTATATTATTCCATTATAATCATTTTTTCTTATATTATACTTGCAAAAAATTATTCGTCATTTATCACAGTTGATATAAATTTTTTGATTTATCTTTGATGCGCCCTATTATTTAATACAATAGACCGATGAAAAAATGCTTAACAAATTTTATGCTCCACAATTTTCCATTAGTAAAAATTTTTGTTGTTCTACTAAATTTTTAAATTCCGAAAAAAGCTGACAAAACTTTTTAAAGGTTTATTTAATGCTTTTCTGCTGTTGTTTAACGAGATTCAACTTTTGGAAGGACGTTTTTTTAATTTTTTTTTAGGCATTTAAAATATCTTTCTACACTAAATTTCCTGCTAACCTTACAGTAATTAGTCTTGATCTTTTTTATTTTCAGGCCTCCCTTACAAGCTCTATTGCAGTGCTTCCTTCCTAAGATATAAAAGACCACCTTTTTTTTTTCTCTTGTTAGTAATTAGTGGAAGAATTGACATGCTAAAATATCTTAGAAAGGGAAAACTGTACAGCAATATTTTTTTTTGACAATCGCATGAAAAATTATTAAAAATAATTATTTTTTTGAGTATCCATTAAAAAAGAAAATTGTCATATTAGTCAAATTGGAGAAAATTTTTGATAATATTTTTAGTATTTTCCCAAGTCGAAAAAATGAACTTACACGAGCTTAAATCAATTGTTTTCGTAGCAATTAAGTTTATTTAAGTTAATTTTTCCAATTTTTCAAATGTATTTTTTTATCAAATTTTATAATTATAATTGTTTGATCGTTTATTACAATTTTCCTAAATATTTTCAGAATAATTAAAGCCTTAATTAAGGCATTTAATTGAACGCTCGAAAATTTCTATTCTGTAGAACACAACAAGCTTATTTTTTTAACAACTTCTATACACTCTACAGTTAAACTTTCCTCATTACTGACCACATACTATTTTTCCTTCCACTTTTCTTTCTCCACACAATATATGACACTTCGAAGTGCCATGTGTCAGTTTTATTTTCAATTTACCTCACTTAAGTACTTCTCCGCCAGATGTCATGACTGAAACAGCAACAGTCCCCATCAGCATCCACGTAGTAGGGATGAAAGTACAGTTTGAGGCAAGCTGAGTAGAGGGGAAAGGAAAACAGGCCCATAATATTTGGAGTATTGGAGTGTATACTGCGTACGTTTGCTCAGTTTAATATTTGTTGTTGAAGGATCAACGTGCGTTAGTTCATCAGTGAAGTTTTTTTAACATAAACAAAAAGTGAATCTATTTACTTTCTAAAATAAGTGTCTCAAGTAAAAAATGGAAGCCGATCCAACATCACCTATAATCGTAGCATACCAAGCAATTCGTACCAGCATAATCAAGGGAATAATGAACGAAAATACAACTCTATACTGCAAGATGTGTGAAATACCAATGCTACAATTAGCCATCTTTTTCGACGATGAACAGTTTATTGAGCACCTTCTGAGCCAAGGTGCCGACATTAATCAGAAAAGCAAATTATGGGGAACCGCACTGCATCAAGCAGTGAAGATGCAAAAGTATAAATTAGTGAAAAAATTGGCTAAAGCTGGTGCTGATCTTAGCGCGCGTGATTCCCAGAACCGCGATTTTACTCCTCTTCACATTGCCGTTGAAGACAATTGCTACAAAATCACAAAAATTCTAGTCAATTACGGAGCTGATGTTAAAATTTTGTCGACCAACAAGGACAATTTTGGAGACTCGCCACTGCAAATCGCCTTACGGAGCAAGAACGAGAAGATGATCAACTTGCTGCTGAAGAATATCAAGGATTCAAGAGATAAACTCACTTATCGATCACTTAAATCATTGATGAAAGATTTGTAAATTTCTTTTTATGTTGCGCTTGAATTAATTTATTTTCATTGTAAATATAAGTTTAATTTATTGTTGTGTATAGATAAAAGTTTAATCTATCAAGTTATATATAGATAATTTTTACTGATAGAAGCAATTGTGTAAATAAGTGACAGCAGTAAATAAATGGATTTTTATGTTATATGTTGTACAAGAATGTTTTTTTTTTTTTGTTTGTAAGAAATTATCAGCTGCGAGGAGATAATGACAGATTTGAGTTCTAATCCGAAAATGTAATAGAGGAGGTAGGTATAATAGACGTCCAAGTGTCCCTACTTTCTGACGCTGCTTTGTGTAGATAATGCCCTTTGTCATGAATTGAACTACGTCACAGGTCTAGAACTCTCACACTTCGTCCCAGGATAATTTATTGTCAATGCTCGAATTAGGGATACCTTAATTGCTTCTTACGTAATTATTGTTTTGTCATTACGATGGATTGTTATTTTTATTGGTTTTTATACGGTTTAATGAGATGAGTTAATGTTTTAAAACGAGTGAGTTTTAAATTAGTAGTTAGTTATAAATTTCAATTATTTAAAAATACTCGCAAATTTTTCAGAAAAATGGTAATAATTTTACTTTTATCAAAATAACGTCATAATAGGATGATTAAATACTCATATGAAAGCCATAACAATGTCGCGATAACAGTAAATTAAGGGAGTCCATATATTCGCTGTCAACAAGCCATATTAGATACCTCTACTCGGTAACATGAGTTTAATGCTGCCTAATGCTATCAACTCGCATTAATTACTCCCACAAAAAAGTCCCACCATACTTCCTTCCTCCTTTTCATTCATTACTCTAATTAACTAATTAATTAATTAATTAATTAATTATTGCACCCTACTTTGTAAATTTCCGTGTCCGCGAAATGCATCAATGTCATGTCAGCATAAAATCAGCCTGGCCTCTACCTACAGGTATTTCCGAAATAAAATTAACCTCGATAAAAATAAGAATATTGATCAGATTTGCATATAAATAACCAAAAAGGAAATTTATTTCAATTCCATCATCTTATTTGAACGTAAAAGTATATAATTTATACTTACCCCCGTTTCCGTTCAAAATAGATATAGGTCAGGAGCATTCCGCCCGCCAACATTTTATGAATATCAAATATACACGTTAAATAAAGTATGATCGATGGAAATGTATGTCTCTGAAATGTTTAAAAAAAAAAAAAAAGCACCGAAAACATAAAATAAAATGAAATAAAATGAAATGAAACAAAACTAAAACTAAAATAGAGCTCAACGAAAACTTAAAAAGTTTTTCCTTCCTTCAGTGACGTCATACGCGACTAAAAGTTGCCTCAAGAACCAGAGCAGGCTCCAAAAGACGTCGACGGAATAGAAGACGCTCTGAATTTTTTCAAACTCGTTTACGTTCTTCACGCGGTACAGGACAACTTATACAGCTGAATGCTACGCGGAAAATCTCAAAACTCTCGTATGTATGTATCATAGAAAATTTTGCTGCTTCATATATATTATATTTTATATATATAATAGAAAATGCAAAGCAACGTTCGGCATACAGGAGAGTGTATATTGTACATCGTATCGACGGCGGTTATGAATTCATATAAATTTCTGTGCTCATGTGTGAGTAAATGTGTGTGGGTGTGTGTGCGTGGATATGGATGTGGATGTAGATGGTACATAAAGTATTCAAGAGAACTCAACGAGCGAAATGCCTACGGGTTTGAAGCCACAGTGGCATTAGAAGCAGGAGTACCAGCCCAAATATCGGCAGCAAGGCCAGTTGGTTTCAAATGCCCCACACACCTACACACATATATCACCTGCACTTATATTACTTTTCTGCTATTATACACTATACTTAAACATGAACTACCAGTAGTAGTCGTTCACTCTCTTCCACCTACTTTCTCTTTCTACTTACACCCCTTTCCTATTCTACGGAATTCAGCGAAGCATCCATCCATTCACTCTTCTCATATAGTTTTTTTGCTCGAATCTTCAAAGCCTGCACTTTTGGATACCTAAATCAGCCGTTGCTTGCAAGCTAACCAACCTAGACTGATAATAAGATACAAATAAAAAAAGGTGATCATGAATGAAGGTAAAATGGGTTGTAAATGCTACTACTAAAATAGGAATTCATTTACTATAGCTTCTAATGAAAATTACTTCATGGTAATTGATACTGATTTTTATTATTCTGCAATAAACCGAGTTGAATTTTTCTGAATGTGTAAATAATTATTTTTTATGATAGATGTATTTTATTTGAAATTAAGATTTTTCTTATTTGAGTGATGATGATAAAACATTTTGGGCACAAGACTTATGTTAAGTTTTTTGAACTTTGAATACAATAATTGAAACTATGTGATTAAATAAATTCAAATTAGTAGAAAAAATTACTTGGCTCAGGGAAAAAATTTTTGAATCAAGCAAAATCAACAAACCAATAAATATTTCTCAGAATTTTTCTAGTTAAAGCGAAAAGATGAAGCTTTTCAAAATGATTTTCTTGGTTTAAAAATATTTGTTTTGAATCAAGTTAATTTTTTTTCAGTGTACGGAACAGAATCTTTGAACGTCATTTTTACCGATTTTTTTATGTCTAATTAATTTGACAATTTTCATATATATTCAGGATTGATGACCATAAATTAATTTCGCAATTTTATCAGTTTTCCGATCAGGATAAAAAAATGACTGATTTTACAGGATAAATATACACAATTGTTAACATTACAAGTAAAACCTTGTAGTAGTAATCATACATATTAGATGCAGTATGTTTTTTGTAAAATGCAATAACCTCGAAGTGCTAAAAATGTCTAACTATAGTTTCGAGTCGTAAATGTTGTACCATCATAAAATTTTTTCCGTGAGAGCTAGACGTATTATTGGTTTCACCCGTGATCAGAATGTGCAGAATCCAATAGAGGCACATCTATGACCGGTATGACCCTATTAGAAGTATCGATTCCATAAGTTCTATTGTTTGATACTATTATTCCTCAACATACCGGCGAAGGGTTTGTAATAGTAATTGTAATAGTAATAGAAATAGAAATAGAGCAGTATTATTATGCCAGCCTGGAGAATAAATATTTCTCTCTGCAATTAGTGCGATCCAATTTTCTATGCACAGAAACTATTTGTAAATTGAGATATGAGAATTAGTAATATATGATATATTGTACATCGGATTGCGTCGGTATAAAAATTGATTTTTACCTTTTAGTTTAGTGCAGATTAATTTTTATTATTTTTAGTGAAAACCGATTGGAAAAATTGAATTTTCCGAGGGATTTTATTTTATCTGAAAAGTTTTAGGTGACAGGTGAATTAATAAAGGGAGAGAATTAACGATTGAGTGAAAAAATTATTAAATATTAAAAAATTTTATCTTTTAATATCCGGCGGTAAAGTTTTTAACTAACGTTTTTTTTTTTCCCCCAGGTAAAATTAGTTTTATACTGTTCTATATTGAGAAATGTCATTTAATTCTTAATTAATAAGCAATACAAAAATAACTCGGGATGAAATGAGACAAATTGTTTTTTTAATATTTTATGCCATTTCTCAGGTTTCATTTCTATTAAATTGTCCGACAGGATTTCCAAGCTACTTATGAAAATGCTTGCTAGTTATTCATTTATATACCAAGTATTAACATTGCTGCTTATCCTAATTTACCTTGTAATTAAATTAAACATATCTTGTTTACAATTTTTACGTTTTCACGAATGCTCTTATGGCTGATGTTAAAATTAACGGACGTTAGCATGCTTATTAGACAAAAATATAATTATTATAACTGGATTAAAATTCATAAACCCGTGAAAAAATTTTCTATCTACGTTTAACCGTTGCATTTAATGAAGGAAATGAAGATAAAGATACTTAAATTTTTTACAAAAAACTTTTTAGTTTCTCTTTAATTTTATCGTTTAACCAAAAAATACTAAAAACACGATTGTTGTGTATAATTTTAACTTAGATGAAAAACTTTTATTGTCTAAAAATTGCACATTGGTCTATTGCAGTGACAGTAAATGCTGGTTAATTATAGGAAATTAATTAAATATTTTAAACTTAAAAATCTTTGAAAATAAACAAATAGTTAAAATTAACTATGCTCAAAATTTTCAGGGATTTTTTTTTTTCAATCTTCAGAATAATATATTGCTGGAGGAGCAAAAAAAATAGTCCTTCAAATTACCTTAAGGACGTTCCAAGAAAAAAACTGTTTCCTTGAAATTTTTTAAAATTTTTCGTACTTATACTCATAAGTCTCCTCTATACGCAGGAATTTTTTTAAATAGTCCTCGCGGCACTAAATTTTGAAATATTAGCATTCAAAATTTGTATATTTTACATGCAAACCCTATGCTGACCGACGTTCAAGCGAACGTTTTATTAAATATCAATCGCACTTAAATTAGGATTGTTTTAAAAAACCGAGAATCATTAATTGAAGATATTTCAAGTATTTTTTATCAAAAAAAAAAACATAAACAAGCGGTATTCATTTTTTTATAAAAAGTGTTTGAAGTTAGTGACTTTCGATATTTTTCGTGAGTGGAAGTAAGTGAGCGATATTCTATAAAGAGAGGCAGCTATAGTGCGTGAGAAATAAACCAATAGCCATAACCTATTGGTATCTTTTTCTTGTCTATGAACGTCCTTAAG